>VMBQ01004615.1:0-69695 GCA_007657795.1 Dreissena rostriformis
GTAGTGGCGGCAGTAGTGGCGGCAGTAGTGGCGGTAGTAGTGGCGGCGGCAGTTGTGGCAGTGGCAGTGGCCGCCCCTCTAACCCTAACCCTGGGCAGTCTGGTTAACACCACCCTACAAGTGGCCAGGAATGGGTTCGGTGTGAGCGCTCATATGTCGGGCGGCTGACGTACCGAGGAAGTACCGGCTCTGGTGGCAGATGGGTTCGGTGTAAGCTCTGATATGTCGGGCGGCTGACGTGCCGAGGAAGTACCGGCTTTGGTGGCAGACGGTGTCTGCACTTCCTGCGGAAATAGAACACAACGTGTGTACACATATATGTAAACTATATAAGTATGGAGAGATAAACGTATATGTATTGTTCAAGATGTATTCTTAAGTTAAGGTTACCTTCTGCTCGATGCGAGCGTCTGTAGCGGGGCTGCTGGGGCTGGTTACGCGGCTTCTGGGGGCTGCTTCCTCGCAGTCATTGGCGGCGACAGTGGGACTGCTGGGGCTGGTGGCGGTGGCGCCCCACCTCCCCTTTCTGGCTGTTCGCAGCCACAGGTAAGTCTCCTGCCTGTTGTTTCTGCAATTGAACGAATATAGATTGTTAACGTTCGTATATGCTCGGCATTGATATGTTAAGCTTGTTGTACGTGAACGAGTGTTTGAAAGTTCATCTCACATCAACTTACCGCTGGTCGGCGACGTCATAGTGCTGATCTGCCGTGGTTCTCCTGTGGTAAAGCATGTTTGCAACCTGATCCGCCTTCCCGGCGTCCACCTGTCGCGCCTGCACTGTCAGAAATTTCGGTTGAGCGTGAGGCTAAACTGAAATGTTGGGTGTATCGCCACTAGGCCCGATCTGAAGAATATTGACATTGATTATGGCACGGGTGATTGTCATAAGCATCCATTGTATGTCTAATCATAGAAAGATGCATAGCATCATCAATCCAGAAAGTGAAAACTTACTCGCCCATGCTGACTCCAGCCACTTATGTATGTGGCTCTGGTTGAGGTCGGGGTTGGAAGAGCCGCGCCCGAAGACCTGGCAGTCACTGCGGTCCTGCACTGTTGCGTAATGGACACGTGCCACTTCCTCACTGAAGCGACGCAGCAGGTCCATTTCGTTCCGTCGTAGGTGGAAGTAAGCGTAGCGCCCCCACCTGGCTGTTTTTTTAGTATCAAGGCTCACAGTGAAGTCAAGGTCGCCACGGAACGGCTGCGCACGTTGCATGTGCTTGCACTGCAATGCAAAGCGCCAATGTGTCGATATGCATGGCGGTGGACATGTACCGCTTGTATATTGATCAATGAATAAATGTGTTAAAGGTGTGCAACGGAAGTACATACTCGGAGTTCAACAAACACCCCGGCGCGGGAGCCGTTGGGCACGGCCATCAGTAAAATCAAGAGGCCTCTGATACGGGCGAAGTACTCTGCCGGCCGGCGCTGGAAGCCCTCCATGCAGTCTGTGAAGTAGTCGGTGGACTTCAGCTCGCCCTCAAGGTCGACGTCGGTGGGGATGTCCGTTGTTTCCTGGACGCGCCGCTCCACGGTGCGTCTAACGACCGCCTTCTTCGTAGAGGACTCACATCCATGCAGCTTGCGAACGGCCTGTTAAAGTACATATCAATTAGTTTATGTCAAAAAGCAATGCCCATACGCTACAAAAAAACTTCATGATCAGACTGAGTTTCAGGTGGTTTAAAAGACATAGAGATAATTTCTTGTTATCAGGTACATTGCGGATCTGTTTGGGCTATGCAGATTTATTTTGAACGAAAGTGAATTAATATAAAAAGATGTTATATAATGTTTATTTGCATTTTTTCCGCTGTACTTTTGATATGGAAATACAAAACAACATACATGTAGAAAACATTTAGATCAAATACTTTAACACGAACACACTAATTCGGAAACACTGTTTTCTTAAAAGCACCTTTGCTTTTCACAGTTCTTGCATCTGCTTGACAAAAACAATAACAGCAACATGTATTTTGTGATTTCTTTTAACAATTTACAGTTTTAAAGGGCACTTAAAAGTTCAATAATGCTAGTCATACAGTATGTTTTTATGAATTGAGACTGTGGTTCGGATCACCGGTTAATGTATCGTATAAGTACCTATAATCGAACAGCACCTATTATCGGACGTTTTGTTTTGGTTCTGTATGCGCATGCGCAAAAGTGCGCATGACGTCACATCCATAAAAAAATTGTCGTACATGAAGTCCATGACCTAATTGCCTACTTAGCTTGAAACAAATGCGCCGAAAACAGGTAAAAGGAATGCATTTATTGTTATTTACACGGGTTTGTGTGTTTTTTGCTATTACTGTTTTAATGCATTTATCAAAACGTACATTTACACACCAAAAACCATATTTCTTTTTGCAATTTTAATTGCAGCAGACGCAGATTTTTTCGCCGAATCCGAGTCACGTGATAGTCACGTGACTTTGTTTTTATTATCGCTCGTTCACGTGGAGCTACAGCTTAGTTCCGAAAAAATATTCCGGCTTTTCTTTCTTGACCATTGATCATCATAAACCTTAAGTGTTTTTTTTTTCTTTTACTTTTCAGTCAAAACCTAAGAAGATAATTAAACAAAAAGGTCTATACTCCCCAACAGCTCTTCACAATGCATACCTGAAAGTAAAAGACAGTGGCTTGCCAGTAAGAACTGTTGCAAAACAGTATGGTGTACCCCATACTACACTATGGGACCGTGTGAAAGGGGTTATTGACCCCGAATGCCTCAAACCCGGACCAGCTCCACTCTTCACGCAGGAAGAAGAGGTCAAACTAGTTGACCATGTCAAGACAATGGCTGCCCTTGGGTATGGTTATACCATCAGTGAAGTGGTAGCAAGTGCTACAAACTATGCAGTGTTCCTTGGTAAGAGGCCAAATGATAAATCTTTGTCTGTGAAATGGTTAAAGGGTTTCCAGCAGCGATGGCCTGAGTTTCGAGTTGTTCGTCCGAGGGCACTGTCCAACTACAGAGCTGAAGCCACATCAGAGGCTAATGTTCATGAATACTTCAGCAACTTGATGAGCGTCGTTGAAAAACATGACCTCCACAACAAACCTGAGTGTGTGTATAACATTGACGAAAAAGGTATCCAAACAGAGCATACCCCACCATTCATTATAAGTGGCACATTGAAGGCATCAGCAGTTACTTCGTCAAGGTCCTGCGTTACAACAATCATTGGATGTGGCAACGCATTAGGCACACAGTTTCCACCCTTCTTCGTTTTTAAAGGGAAACGCCTGAATGCAGATCTGTTGCAAGGTTCTACACAAGGGTCATCAGGGTGTATGTCTGAGAGTGGCTGGTCAAATTCAACTGTGTTCTTACACTACATGGACACCCATTTCCTCAGATATGTGCAACGAGCGGACAAGTCACAGCCTATCCTTGTTCTGTTTGATGGCCATAAAAGCCACATTAATGTTCCATTGCTGGATTGGGCAAAGGAGAATAACATTATTCTATTCATGTTACCGGCCCACACGAGCCATGTCCTTCAACCCCTTGATGTGGGTTGTTTTGGACCTCTTCAAAAAATCTACAACTCCATGTGTCACAGATTCATCAGAGAAAATCCCTCTACACGAATAACAAGATACAATGTTGCTTCTCTTGGATCTGCTGCATATGTAGCAGCATTGTCCGTCGAAAATCTTCGATCTGCCTTCAGGAAATCTGGTGTTTTTCCTGTTGACGAGTCAGCTGTTAGCAAGGACCATTTTACTCCTTCGCTACCATATGTTGCTGAAACATCTGTTCCTGAAACAAACAAAAACATGCATGATAGAAATCCTGATGTTTTCTTTTATGAAGCAGAAGTTTTCATTAACAAAAAGAAAGAATTCAACAATGGAAAGAAAAAGAACAACATTCATGAATTTACATCTGGCAAAGAAATAACAGATCCGTTGATTGAACAAAAACTTAGGGAAAGAGCTGAAACAACAAATGAACTGAAAAACAAGCAACAAACTCAACAATCAAACAAACATTCGAAGCTGAAGGCTGCAAAAACAACAGTTTCACAAACAAAGAACAAACAGCTGAAAAAGAAGCAATCAACAAAACAACACACTTACCCAGAGCCTGGACCCTCCCATCTGAACACTGATGTTGAATCATCTGAGGATGAAGATGATGATGAAGTTTGTTGCGTATGCAGCCGCTTTCAGCCAGAAGAACTTGCAAACTGTGTATCCTTGATATTTGTGAAGTGGGCCAAGTGTGACTTTGATAACTGTAGCCACTGGGTGCACTTGCAGTTCTGCACAGCCACAAATGTTGTCAGAAGAAATGACCTGTTCTATTGTCCTTGCCACAATATTGCAGAGGAATAGACTTATTTTGTGTGTTCAAAGCTACATACTTGTCTAGTTTTGTTTATGTTCATGTTTCAATAGTAAATATTCAGTTTCATGTCTGTTTATATTCACTGGAGTAGTATTTATGAACTGTCCGGTAATAGGTCATGTTTACTTCGGCCGCCATTTNACTTTAACCCTTTGAGCGCTGGAACCGGATTTTGAAGGCCTTTGCAAACAGTTTGGATCCAGATGAGACGCCACAGAACGTGGCGTCTCATCAGGATCCAAACTGTTTGCTATTCTGATAGTATTCTTTGAAAAAAATCGATGAAAATGCTAATTTTAGAAATTCAGCAGACGACATTTTAGCAGACGACAAATTTCCCAGCATGCAAAGGGTTAAAATTGTGAGAGGTATGCTGAACTATTTTTTATCTGCAATATGTGTGCAGCGTTCAATCAATAAAGACTATAATTTAATAACTGTGCCTATAACATTCGAGCACGGTTAAGTTCGCTTGGTGTGTGTACTTTGAACATAATAAGGTCCAACTAAATCCATTGAATAAATTGCTTACTTCATTTATATGGTAAAATACAAATCAATGTTGACTTCTGGCATACATGGCATCTTTAAAAAAAACATGCGTTAAGCGACACATATAATTAAATATTCTGCAGAATGGTTCACATATAAATTTAAACGTATGTTTAAGGATTGGATTTGCTCATTTAAACGAGAAACCATTTATCCTAATAGAAAATAGAAAACTAGTCGCTCCCAACATGCCTGCGCTTTCGCACAGTCTTTATAGCGTGACTTTATACCGGACGGTAGCTCCTGACGAGACTTCAATTGACATAAGGTCCATTTTCGCACGACGTGGCTCATCTGGTCTCAATAGAGTAGCATGACAAATATTGATTTGTACTCATGTATATTATTATTTGTAATATCAGTTTCTTTAAAAGAAACATACAGACAATTGTTAAACAAACTAATTTTACGTAATATACTGTTCTAACACATGGAATACGCACATGCAAAAAGGTAAATGACTTCCACTACGTGGATTAAAAATGAATGCTACATACTACTGCCATATCATATACATCGTGCCTATTTTCAGACTTTGTTCTAAAAGGATACTATGATTTGATGATACAAAATTATCCGTCGTTTAAAAAACAACAACTCAGAAAACAGAAACAAGTACATTCTTTTATACGATATGTCTTTTAAAAGCACTTTGTGTATATGTATATTATTTGCGTATGATAAAGATAAACAAAAACGCGCACATTATCCAGTGCACATTTATACGTACATTCTTTAACAAATTAGATTCTACAATCCCAACGTGTTAAACGGACCCTTTATTGGCTATAATACCGCTTACTATTAAATGTGGATTGTTTTGCAATTGTGTTTACAACTTCTCCTACCAGCTGCATTTCCTTGGCAGTGAGGCCGAGGTTGTAAAAGATGAGTTTCGCGTCTGGAAGCACCTTGCGAACAACTCGCCGGAAGTTGTCGAGCATCTGCATTGACTCCCGGAAGTGATTTGACGACGCTCCAGTGACGAACACTGGGGTAAGCTTCCCGGGTCCAGGCTCAGAAATCGGAGTAGGAAAGAGATCTATATAAATATGTCTATTGTGTTTCAAAAAATTATACATGTACACAGATGAACACAGATGAACGTTTGGGGTTCTTTTATTGAGGAACTTGGCGTTTGTTGAAATGTCAATGCTGTAACACTTTGTTGCATGCATTTAGGTCACATTTTCGAAAGAGAACATATTCATATTTAACTTGATATAAAACAATCTGAAATAACGGAACGAAAGAAGCATTCCTTGAAAGTTGGCCGTTTTATTATGATTATTATGGATAAAGATTTAACTATACTATCGACGGAGAAAAAAATGACACTCACCGTCGAGGTACTTCCGAATAGGTGAGTAGTCTAAGTACACCCCGTTCTTAGTGTCGTAAATCGAGCTGTTGCATTGATCATCGTATTTGATCGGCTTTCGTGTCAGGTCTGAAAAGGAAAATCATCCAACTTAAATGATTTGCTGTGCGTGTGTGTGCGTGTGAGAGTTGAGAGGTACGTATACTATGCTAAAATGTACCCCGGAGTATGGCCGTTGCTTTAAGCGTATTTTCCGTACCCGGGGTACATTGTAGTATACTTAAGAGTACCCGGGGTACTTTCAAGTAGTAACTGAGCCGAGAACGACCATTTGAGCGTTACTTCAGATACATTGTTCTATTATAGTATTTTTACTTTCAACACAGTTGTTACTTTCAATAAATGTGGCGTGTTCTGAGAAAACTGGGCAAAATGCTTGTGTGTAAATTGTCACCCCAGATTAGCCTGTGCAGTCCGCACAGGCTAATCAGGGACGACAATTTCCGCTTTTTTGGAATTTTTCGTTTAAAGGATGTCTCATCTTAGCGGAAAGTGTCGTCCCTGATTAGCCTGTGCGGACTGCACAGGCTAGTCTGGGATTACACTTTACTCACAAGCATTTTGCCCAGTTTTCAGAACACGACACAAATCAGTATCAATAGATTTTTCTCCACCCACCATACACATTATATGTTGATATATTGTAGTTTTTTTTTGAATGAATATGGTGTACTAAGATGATTTATCATACTTTAAAATTCCACCAAAATGATGCTAACAAAGTTATATCATATACGTTAAACTTAATACTTATATCGATATTGTAAAAGAATGTTATTAAAATACTTAATGATATAATTATCTATGGAGAATGTTCTCAAAATATTAATTTATTATAATTATAAATAATATTAATAATACATAATTATTAGTATGAGGGGGAAGAGGAGCAAAAACTTATTTTTTATTGTCCATTCATGATTTAATACCGCATTAATTACTTGAATTGTTTATTTTCAGATGAGCAACAATTAATAAATTACTAAATTGATAAGAAACCACGGATCTTATGCAAAAATGTTCTGAATAACTGTGCTTCAAATAAATACTCCATAATGTATCGATACGTAGCAATGCATTTTAGCATGACTGGAAACAATACACTTGTAAGGCAAGATTTGGTAGTAAGCTACACAAATGTTTGATGGATGTGTTTAAATACTTTATATGCTTGTCATTATAGTGTTGTTGTTGATCTATAAAAAAAACAGTTTAAATATGTGTGTAGACTATTGCAATCATACCCCAAAAAGTTATGTATTGTATGACAAGTTTCAAGATATTTCTTGAGCTTGAAAGTGTCAGTTATAAATTGAATAAACAATATGATACTGTTAACAGTTTTTAAATGGCAATTCACTATACTCTTAACAGAATGTGTTTATGATACACTGTTGTGTTAAGTTTGTGATATTTAGGACAGCTGGTGATAAAAAATTATTATGAATGAATACTTAAACACGACTGATATCAATAATTATCAGCAAAAACATAGTAATATAACTTTAATAAGAAGTGCATATTTAAATTTATTAAATTAGCGCCCACATTTTGTATAACTCTTAAAAATAGGTTAGTTTAATTGTCAATATATTATTCAGATAATTATAGAACAGCTCATCTCTACATAAAAGCGTATTGTATATATTAACACGTTTAATAAACATGCATTATTTGCTAAATACAAATATGCCAAGAAGCCTGTCTTTTGACACATCCATAGTTTAAAGGATTAAAAAAATCTTTTTCTATATGTAATGCCTTTATGTTGGTGTGTTTATCTAAATATATACATGTTCTCTTAATATCAAGAGCCGACCATTTTGTGACAAATATATATGATATGATTCACATAATTTTACCTGAGAGCGCAACATATCTTGTTCACTGTATATAAAGGAACTTTGCTTTTGAACGAGGGACCATTCCTATGATGTTTCGTCCAAACCTGCCCAACAGTTCAGGAAGTGCTGTTGTTTAACCCATTTATGCCTAGTGGACTCTCCCATCTTTCTAAATAAGATCAATTTATTTTCAAAATTAGGAATGTCTAGTATATATATTTCTATATTTAGAATATTTCTAATATAAATTCCTTTAAGCAAACAGCGCAGACCCTGATGAGACGCCGTATCATGCGGCGCCTCATCTGGGTGTACGCTGTTTGCCAAGGCCTTTTTTTCTAGACGCTAGGCATAAATGGGTTAAATGAAAAGTTTACGAACGACCCGTCCTGTGCACGTTGATCTCGGGTGAGATCAAAATCTGAATATTTGAGCCTCGTTCTGGGAAAACCTTTCTTTATGCATGTGCGTAAAGTGTGATCTCAGATAAGCCTGTGCAGTCCGCACAGGCTAATCTGGTACGACACTTTCCGCTGTTATGGAATTTTTCGTTTAAAGGAAGTCTAAACCAAAATCAAGTTAAGGCGAAAAGAGTTGCCCCCGATTAGACATGTGGACTGCACAGACTAATCTGGGATAGCACTTTACGCACATGCATTTACACGGGGTGGAAACATTGCGACCATAACGCTCGTGTTATGTGCGTGAAATGTCGCAATGCAGCTTCCGTTGTGGTGGCAATTTCAATAAATGGATGCAAACGGTAAGAACGATTTAGTTTTTTACGTTTCCCGAAGACATACAGACCTTAATTTAAAAATCGAGGAATGCTATTCGATACGAATATTAATATTGTTTACTATTCTGGCAAAATTCTTAAGAAAAATCCGTTATCCTAACCTCAAGGACTTTACAAAGGTTGGTTCATGTGATGTTGACAAAGAACAAGTCGCATATTTTTACGATATTATTATATTTTTGTACAGAAAATCCCATTTTATATTCGTTATTTTAATAACTATGCTCGGCTACAAAAAAAAATCGTGNAGTGGGTTTACAAAATATATTTGTAACAACCGTATCTAGTTCACTCTTTGATACATCAAGGAAAGATACAAACTGCTTAGGTATACTGTAGGTAAATTGTATGGAGGAATGACATTTATTCAAAGTATAAATACAAGTTTTTAAATCTTCTAAAGAGCTATTTTTGAACAACAAAAGTAACGTGTTTGTACGGAATATTTTATTTAATTAACATAATCATACAAGTAGTACATCTTGTTCGAAATTTACTTCTCTGTAGCTGGTTATCAAAATGCGGTTCTATGCCCCCGTGTACTTGACATTTGTTTTGGTCAAAGTAAGGGAATTAGTATAATGATACGCTTTTTTATTACATATTTAAAACATATTTTTGAAATGCCATACTAAGTAACTACCCATAGGCATTCAACAATGGAATGGCGGACGTGATCCTGAATTTGCCAATCTCTGTACAAATACGGCAAATAAAGAATCATTGAATATTGACCACACCGAGATTAATATGTTATTAGCAAACCCACAGTTAAACGTGGATTCATTCACCGGAAAGAAATAGGAAATATAACAATAGACCCGTAAAAACGATAACTCGTAATCCTCATCGAAACATAGAGCGTTAAATCCATGTTTGTAATAAAAATGAGTGTGTTAGAGACTTCTAAATTCATATGAATGTGTTAATTTTATTTTATTGTTTTTTTTTCGTGTTCATGTAAGGTAACATGACGCACATGACAACTGATTTGGATGGAAAGGATCTTTTTATCTTGTTATTAGTTTCTCAGATTTAATAAAAATACCTTAATACGGGAGATTATGTATTGTAATTCAAACAAATCTGACCTACAATCTTGTGTCAATTGCGAATATGTATGTGCCACAAGTGTATAACTACGGAATACCGTTAGTGCCATCGTGGTTACACATTAAAATCTAGAGGGGGACAATGCGATAGTGCGATGGCGACATTGCGATAGTGCGATAGTACGATGGCGACAATGCGATAGTACGATGGCGATAATTCGATAGTGCGATAGTACGATGGCGACAATGCGATAGTACGATGGCGACAATGCCCTAGTATGATGGCGACAATGCGACAACGCGATAGTACGATGGCGACAATGCGATAATCATTGTACTGTCGCCATCGTATTGTCGAACTGTCGCATTGTCGTCATCGTACTGTCGCATTGTCGCCATCGTAATATCGCACTGTCGCCAGCGTATTGTCGCACTGTCATCATCGTATTATCGCACTATCGCATTGTCGCCATCGTACTATCGCATTGTCGACTATCGCCTTCCGGTACACAAACTATTCATATTGCAGAAACAAAATAGATGAATTTATAAAGATGTACTTTGAAAGAGGTTACAGTTATATAATGAAATCAAATTCTTATTAAGTTATAGAATGGGTATTGATGTGAGGTATGCCGAACTGTAAAGTATTTTTTAAAGTGGCTCCATCTAGGAAAAATACGATGTGCGTCTGTGTACCGGAAGGCGATAGACGACAATGCGACAGTACGATGACGACAACGCGACAGTGCGACAATACGATGGCGACAGTGCGATAGTACGATGGCGACAATGCGATAATACGATGACAACAGTACGATAACGCGATAATACGATGGCGACAATGCGATGATACGATGGCGACAGTACGATATGACTATCGCATTGTCGCCATCATACTATCGCACTATCGCATTGTCGCCCTCTGGATTTTAATGTGTAATCACGATGGCAGTTACGGTATTCCGTACTAATGTAACAACGTAATATGAATGTTTTTGCTACTGGTATCAATTAAACGTAACACATGTGTTCGGTGTCATTGTGTGAGGTAACTGACAATGTTCTTTTACTCTGATCTGCAATTTTGCAGAACTCTGGCCTCTTGTGTGTTTATTTATTTCAGATGAACGTTTTCGTGCTCCAAATCTTTTTATCTACCGAAGATATTTTAAATGACTTTAGATATATGTTTATGGAAGTGATGAACATTCTCTGACCAAGACCTATATTAAACTGTGTTCAATCTTTTATCAGAATTACTGTATGCTCCTTTTTGAAATAAGAAATGTCACGTTAAGGTTTGCGTGCAAGATGACTTTTGTTTAGGGTATGCGTGCAGTAAGTACGCATCTCTGTAATAATATCAAATATTTCATCGAAACTTCAATATGTATTCGTGACATTCATGTGAGAACACTGACCAATGTCCATACCTCATTTGACGCCCATAATTATATCTACACACCATTGAACGAAAACATAATTTATATATTAAACATATGAGTCGCGTTCTGAGAAACTGGGCATAATGCATGTGCGTAAAGTATCATCCCAGATTTGCCTGTGCAGTCCGCACAGGCTTATTAGGGACGACAGTTTCCGCTTTTATGGAATTTTTCGTTTATATGATGTCTCTTCTTAGCGAAAATGCAGTTTATGCGGAAAGTGTCGTCCCGGATTAGCCTGTGCGGACTGCACAGGCTAATCTGAGACGACACTGAACGCACATACAGTATGCCCAGTTTTCTCAGAACGCGACACATATCACCAAAACCTATAACTGTGATCAGTCTTTAAGCAGAATAAGCCCCTTGTAGGTTAAGGTTTGCATGTAAGATAAAAAGCAGGATAAGGTTTGCATGTGGATGTTACAGATATTCAATTTAATGTTATACATGTCTTCCTGATCATAATTTGCAGTCATTTGAAGCTTTAATCGGTTCTAGCAGTTGTTGAATTGAATTTACCACATAGCTTAGCAGTGTTTTGTATATATAGTCTTTTTTTAAATGAAAGGGGTGATACAAATGAATCGTGAATCATCATTCAATGACGACTTAATACCTTAAAGTAGGATGATTAATTCAATCGAGCACTTTTATTTTTCGGCAAAGCTGTCTTAGATTCATTTTGACCTAGATTTCATCAAACAGTTTTATTCAGCGGAAAAATAGAATTGCGCAAATTGTTAAGTTTTAGGAAAATTCAAACTGACCAAAATATTATAATGCACAACAGTAGTAACGTGTTGGACATTAAAATGTAATAGTTGTTTATATAAGCATCTTAATTAAACTTAAATCCATGTTTAACACTAATATTCTAGAATTGAACAGATTTCTGAATGTTATAATCAGAATTTTATTTTATTCGCAGAAACAAGTTACACATTTTATTTAGCATTCATAAAGGACGTTGTGAAAGTAAGTTCAATGGTACAAATCACGGGTTGTGAAGAAGGTTACTACGTCAGTATGTTGCTAGGTTACTACGTCAGTATGTTGCTAGGTTACTACGTCAGTATGTTGCTAGGTTACTACGTCAGTATGTTGCTTTCGCTCGTACAGCACTCAAATATTGAATAAAAGAAACGAAAAGGCAAACACGTTTTCTATTTTAATTAAACAGCCATTCTGTACCATATTCAACTGTGTGAATCGCACTTTACTTCATAGGTTACACAACACCAATACAGTATACAGCACAACAGTCAGGATTTTATCTACGCGTCCCGTCGGTCTAGTGCTAGATTTGTTATCTTTTCTCGCAAATAGTCAAAAAAATACTAGCGCATGTTATCGAGCTTATATTTTTTCTATCAATGTCTTCAAAGTGTATTTACTATTGTATCTGTATTCCTGCCCGTGAATTAATTCAAGTTTGCGAGCAAAACACCTTACAAAGAGAAGAGCTTCTTTCATATAAATTGCGCGCCGCTGTTCTTATGCAAACACACTTAATTGGTTTATGTAATTTTTTAATCAATTTTGATTGTGGTCGCGCTATACCCATTGATAGACTTATTTTTAAAAGCACCTTTATAATTGCATCTTTATTATAACCTCTTTATTTAAACTCTTTTCTTTCAGTTAAGTGTGGTGACAGAGGGTTTGTTAAAAATGTTTTAATTCTGTTGTTTTGTTTCTTGCTTATGTGTGTGTTGTTTCTCGTGCTATATTTGTTTGTCGCACTGTTTGCCACTCGGCTCCATGGCATAAACACAGGCCGACCGGTGCACGTGCTTAAAAGCTTTTTCTAGCCGAAGTTTTTAACTTCTTTACATTTGCAATTCGTTGTAATGTATTCGTGTTATGTAATGCATCTAGCATGCTTGTACAAGTTTCAATACGAATGTTGCATATAATATAATTGCTTCACATAACTAGGTCAAAATACTGGAATCAAGTAATGTTCATTTACTTTTGCTATTATTATCCGACGGTTTGCATTAATCCACGAATGAATGAATGAATGACTGAATAAATAAATGAAAAAAAAAATCAATCAATCAATTAAATTGTTGGTCCGTTGCCTTCGTTTGCAATACTCAAACACGGCCTATGGTGCGACTATTTAATTGATAGATTGGTGAAGAAACAAAAGAAAGATCACGCCCGTTTTATGACTAAATTTATTTGAACAAACCATAATTTACAGATCACAATCAAGTACTAATAGTTATTAAATACATGTAATTAGAACCTAACTATAGCCAATCAAGTTATAAAATCAAGTTACTGAGTTTAAATAAAATAAAAAAGGAAAAACCCTGGGAATAACCGTTTATAACAAAACACACCTTAATATACACACAAATCCAGTACCTAAAATAAACGAGTTTAATGACTGCTTAAAGCGATGGCAACATCGAAAATTATCTCTTATGCGAAAAATCACAGTTATCAAAACATTTGCTCTTCCTTAATTAATTTACCCATTTTCTGTACTCCCGAACTCACCAAAACATATAATAAATGAAATAAATAAAAACATATTTAATTTCATATGGGATAATAAACCAGAAAAAAACAAAAAGAACAACACTATATCAAAACTATGAATATGGCGGTTTAAAAATTACAGACATAGAATGCTTTCAGAACTCAATTAAGGCTAGTAGGGTTAAACGTTACCTGGATAATGAGAATCAAGGAAAATGGAAAATATTAATTAAACACAGACTTAAGAACTATGGAGAAAAACTTATATTCGAAAGTTAAATTGACTCTACCATAATACAACATATTTGTGGAAAGAACACATTTCTTAACAATTTACTTTTGGCGTGGGATGCAATAAAACAAAAATTCAACCAAACCAAAAACGTAATAGATATACAAGAAAATATTATCTGGAATAATAAATTAATTACAATTAAAAACAATAGTATCTTCTATAAAGATTGGTATAACATAGGAGTTAAATTCATACAACAATTATATGACTATCGAAATGGAAAGTTTTTTACATTCAACGATATGAAATACCTATATAACATATCAAACAATGACTACCTCAAATATTTCTCACCTTTTTCCACAATCCCCAAAAATACAAAGAAAAACTTAAAAATGAATCACCACATATTCCATATAATAATAACTATTTACAGGATCTGATACAGAAACAAAACAATGTAGACAATGTCCAAATTAAAATCAAGAAAGCAAATGAAAAAATTAATCAAAGTGAAACGAAACTTTTAGCTGTAATATATTACTCAATTGGAAAACGATATACCTTATTCCAATAAAAGCGGCTATTGTTATGTCCATGAGATGTTTCCAATACAAGTTTATTATGAAGATTATACCGACAAACGAATAACTATTCAAATGCATAATTAAACCCAGTAGTCTCTGTGACTTTTGTCACTCACACGTCGAAACCATACATCACTTATTTTGGGAATGTTTTCATATACAGATTCTCTGGAGAAAACTAAACAATTTAATTCAGTTAAATAATATTGGAACAGAAATTTTCAAAAAGAATGCTTTTTTTAGGAATCACAGAAAATAAACTTAGCACAGATGCACTCAATAACATTATAATACTCCTAAAGGGTTATATATTTAAAATAAAAAATATTAACAAATTACCAATCTTTGAAGGATTTATCACTTTTTTAGACTCAAAACTCAAATTGGAAGAAGAAATTGCATTTATGATAAATAAGACACTCATTGTCAAAAATGGAACCTTTTTAACATTCATTTGTAATTGTTTAATAGTTGGTAAAATATACTTTAAATCGTTATCGAGTTAGTTGGTAAAACACAAAAATACAATGATCCAGCAAGGGTGTACAAAACAAAAGAGCAATTGTAGTCTTCAAAATTACAAAACTAGTTTTCATAAATTAATTTGCATGTGCAGGCAAGTGCGTGTGTGTGCGTGTGTGTGTGTGTGTGTGTGTGTGTGTGTGTGTGTGTGCGCGTGTGTTTTGCGTCTGCGTGTGTGTGTGTGCGTGTGTGCGTCCGTTNAAAATGAGAATCAAGGAAAATGGAAAATATTAATTAAACACAGACTTAAGAACTATGGAGAAAAACTTATATTCGAAAGTTAAATTGACTCTACCATAATACAACATATTTGTGGAAAGAACACATTTCTTAACAATTTACTTTTGGCGTGGGATGCAATAAAACAAAAATTCAACCAAACCAAAAACGTAATAGATATACAAGAAAATATTATCTGGAATAATAAATTAATTACAATTAAAAACAATAGTATCTTCTATAAAGATTGGTATAACATAGGAGTTAAATTCATACAACAATTATATGACTATCGAAATGGAAAGTTTTTTACATTCAACGATATGAAATACCTATATAACATATCAAACAATGACTACCTCAAATATTTCTCACCTTTTTCCACAATCCCCAAAAATACAAAGAAAAACTTAAAAATGAATCACCACATATTCCATATAATAATAACTATTTACAGGATCTGATACAGAAACAAAACAATGTAGACAATGTCCAAATTAAAATCAAGAAAGCAAATGAAAAAATTAATCAAAGTGAAACGAAACTTTTAGCTGTAATATATTACTCAATTGGAAAACGATATACCTTATTCCAATAAAAGCGGCTATTGTTATGTCCATGAGATGTTTCCAATACAAGTTTATTATGAAGATTATACCGACAAACGAATAACTATTCAAATGCATAATTAAACCCAGTAGTCTCTGTGACTTTTGTCACTCACACGTCGAAACCATACATCACTTATTTTGGGAATGTTTTCATATACAGATTCTCTGGAGAAAACTAAACAATTTAATTCAGTTAAATAATATTGGAACAGAAATTTTCAAAAAGAATGCTTTTTTTAGGAATCACAGAAAATAAACTTAGCACAGATGCACTCAATAACATTATAATACTCCTAAAGGGTTATATATTTAAAATAAAAAATATTAACAAATTACCAATCTTTGAAGGATTTATCACTTTTTTAGACTCAAAACTCAAATTGGAAGAAGAAATTGCATTTATGATAAATAAGACACTCATTGTCAAAAATGGAACCTTTTTAACATTCATTTGTAATTGTTTAATAGTTGGTAAAATATACTTTAAATCGTTATCGAGTTAGTTGGTAAAACACAAAAATACAATGATCCAGCAAGGGTGTACAAAACAAAAGAGCAATTGTAGTCTTCAAAATTACAAAACTAGTTTTCATAAATTAATTTGCATGTGCAGGCAAGTGCGTGTGTGTGCGTGTGTGTGTGTGTGTGTGTGTGTGTGTGTGTGTGTGTGCGCGTGTGTTTTGCGTCTGCGTGTGTGTGTGTGCGTGTGTGCGTATGCGTGCGCGTGTGTGCGCGTGTGCGCGTTAGTGTGTGTTTGTGTGGGTGAGTATGTATGTGATGTATTATATACAAACGTCCAATCTTTAATGATAAAATGATGTATGTTATGTAAACGGATATATAATGGACAAAAAAATAAAATAAAATAAAACACAACACTTTATGAAGTTAGTTTCCCGCTTGTATCAATCTGAAAATTAAATATTTATTATCAATACACATACTTTCTAATAACAAAAATTGTTATTGGAATTTATGTACCTTATTACTAAAACGTATTTGCGTGATTCGCGAAACATACGTTAAATTGGTTGTTAATTGGATTTGTTTTACAACTTAAACTACATTTTACGTACCTCAACGCCCTGCACTTAACCGATGATTGAAGCCCCATGATCGTGACCCGTCGTGCAGTTGGTGTTACAGAAGTCTTCACTGCAGCATGACTTGCATCTTGGAACGGAGCGACTGTGTTCGATCGCACTACACTAAAACGCATTAAAATGTAATAAGTTGGTATTTCTGTATTTATTCTTTTTACTCATGTCATGTATGTTTTTTACTAACGTGATGAACCGAATCTGTTTAAGTGGTGTGTCGGTTGTCCGTTATAGATATACAGGTTATAATATAGTTTAACCAAAATGTTCTTAAATCATAAAACAACACCAACCGATGCTGCCACACAGCCTAGCTTGAAATGGGAATGCCCCAGCCAATCAAACTCCTCGATGCTGCAAAGCTTGAATGAAAAAAACCCCACAAACAACAACATTTAATACGTTGAGGAAATGATGCCATGTACTCGTTAACAAATAAAAAATAATACAGGAACATGTGAACTTACATTTATTTAAATGTAGTCACGTAGTATTAGCACAGACACACGCTTAATTGAATATGGAAACTAATATTTCCGTCACATTGATACACGCTTTTGTGTATTCGTAAACTACCGGTAAGTACATAATATACCCATTGTTTTTATGAATCGAAATGAAATCAGTTGACGTATTACACAGAGTTTACATATATTTCCATAAAATATAGAAACTCGATTTGGTGTTCTGGTGGTTTGTATAAAACGACTTGATTGTGTGGTATTATCCTCCTAGCGAGTGGAATGCCATTTAACACAATCGCACGGCATTAATACAATTTCATTAAACCGAATCCGTGTTATATATTACAGTTGGTATATCTTCTTAAAATATAAAATAATCAATCAAATATGCAACACAACTAAGGACTTATTCACCCCGACCACAATATTAACAGAAGGTACGCGCACAATAAATATAATGATTGGGTCGATTTCTTATCAATGTGAACATTATTCATATCATGCCATTGAACCCATTTTATTTGTTTTGAAAATAAGACATTTGAAGTATATTTTAATTAGCTAAATAATTATCGGAAAGTCGTCGCTTTGATAAATATGTCTTTATTTAATTGGTCAAAGTAAAATTTATAACGTTTTTTATCATGGGATATTTCTTATGTGGGTTTAATATTAAGAAAGACGGATATTGTATTTAATATTGACAGCGTACAAATCATTCAATTATATTTGTTTAAATATATAATAAACTGACAGACCTCGTCTTCGAAGCATGGTCGCACAGTTTTACATAGATCAGGTTTGAGGACATGGTTGCAGTCATAACACATGGGACCTCTCTGACTTCTTGGAACTAAGCCTGTCCAAAACAATGTTATTGAACACATTATGATTTTCTTAAAAGTATAACATCAACAATGTAAAGTTAATACATATATACTTTATAATACAATTGAAAATACCAAATGTGGGTCCAATTTATTTCAACAAGTATAAGTTATATAGAATATGCATGTATGTGAGGATTCGTTTTATTTGCACCTTTGGGGAATTTGTTCATGTTCCAAACAGCGAATTTAAAAAACAGCAACCATTTTATTTACTAGTTGCGTGTATGAATATAATTTAATATTGAGCAAATGAAAGTTTGAACAGAAACTTGTTTAAAACGAGCTGTTATATTTTATGGAAGTATATGTATCTACCGTTATCGCCACATCCATGGCCATTGCAAAAGTCGCCATCACAGCATTCCAGACAATGTCCGTGAGAGGTTTTTGCATACGAACACAACTGTAAATTAAATCACATCAGCTGCAACCTTAGATAATATAACATCTCAATTAGAGATTTCGTTAAAGAACATATAGTGTTTACAAAAATGTTTTGTCTCATTAAGGTCACACTACAACACACAATGCGTGTGTATCATTAAGTGCAATTTGAACAAATATTTTAATATTTCTTCCTAATCAGATGTTAGATAATTACATCATTTGGACTGGTCTGGACTTTTGTGCAGCACTTACTTTTCTTCTGGATAACTTGTTTGTTGAATTTAATGGTAAAATATTTAAACAAATTATTGGCGTTCCTATGGGTACTAATTGTGCGCCACTTATAGCTGATCTTTTTTTATATTGTTATGAAAGCGAATTTATGTTAGAATTATCTAAAACTAAACAAGTAGATTTGATTCAATGTTTTAACCTAACTANAGTAGTAGTAGTAGTAGTAGTAGTAATAATAGTAGTAGTTGTTGTTGTCGTTGTTGTTGTTGTAGTAGTTGTAGTAGCAGTAAAAGTAGTAGTAGTGAAAGTAGTAGTAGTAAAGGTAATAATAGTAGTAGCAGTAGTAGTACTACTAGCAATAAAATGGTCTAATGACCGACAATCTTATCAACCGACCGGCCTACATGTGCAAAGCAACATAACTCCACATTTAGGAAGAGGTACAATTTGTGTCATTTGGATGATTTGTTTAATACAAACCGAAATATTAGCACATCCGGAGCTGTACTGTGAAAGACCCTGCTGAACCATACATAGCTGAAAATGTTGATAAACAGTCAGTCACATTTCTTGCGCTCATATTTTATAGTTTTTACAATGTCTTAATATCATTTTTAGAAAGGGATTTTTTTTCCCAAAAGTTAGGAATATTAATATACATATAATTTCTTTTACTTAAGTTTGTATTCTTATCGATTCGCTGTCAGATAAGAAGAAACACATAATACCGAATCTTAAAAATGACCAAAATTGCAATAATTAAATACGCAAATGTAAATGAACTATGCGAAAAATATAATCAGTGATCATCATTTTATCCGTCGGTTCATCTAAACCAGGAATATTTAAGGATTGATTCTAATTTTCCGGGCTTTTATGCAGTATAAACGCTCAGGGCGAGTTTTGAAAATTCCGTATTGCGCGCTAGCGCTTCTCGGTAATTTTTCAATACTTCAATCCTTATATTTATATTTGTCTTTTGATTTGAAACAATAAAAAACATATCCGAACATACAAAACAACTCAGAACTGTATGCTTTTAAGAAAGCAACACCTGTTGTTATCTTAGTTTCAGGAACAGCTACTACCCTCCCCTTAAGGTTATGTTATTCATTATTCCTGCGCGAAGAAAAGCAGTTCTGAAGTGATACTACTAATAATTATAATTACACGTAGCACATTATTTGAATAATTAAAATATCGATTGCAGCTGAAACTGTGCTGTAGAATAGATTAATGCCATTATTTAAGCTTTGACAGGAGTCATGAAAAAACAAAATTTTGCACAGTATAACCTGCGGATGTATACTGTGGACGGCTGCCTTAAGAGGTAAGACGCATTTTTTTTCCTACGAGTGTATACACATATCTTTGAATAAATATTAAATACTTATTTTTGAATACTCTCTTGAGTTGCTATACTTTATATGCATATACGTATACAGATATTGCATCACCTGTTCAGGAGCACAACGTTGCACAGTGTCGCACAATTCGAGGTCAGACATGTCATCACAGTTGTAGCACATGAGTTGTAAATCTGAACCTGAAAAAAACAATACGTATCTTATCAA
Organism: Dreissena rostriformis; assembly: GCA_007657795.1. Classification (NCBI taxonomy): domain Eukaryota; kingdom Metazoa; phylum Mollusca; class Bivalvia; order Myida; family Dreissenidae; genus Dreissena; species Dreissena rostriformis. The sequence goes on from VMBQ01004615.1 coordinate 20,774, forward strand.
GCATGTATTTTCTTTATGTTGATGCTACATGTAAATAAATGATTGATTTGCTGAATGTTTTATTATCCAGTTGTTTTATTTCTTATTTTAAACAGTTATTTGTATAAGGACAATTAGTCCGTAAAAGTCTCTTTCGAATTTCCGCAGTGAAAATGTACATCCATGATAACATGATTTATTTAAATTAAGATCTTTTCAGTTTTATATTGATAAGATATGTTATATTTACGCATGAGCATTCCAGCAGGATTAGCAAACGCTGTAGAAGTAGTAACAAATCCAAATGAAAGCAGTCCGAACAGAACATTCGTTTCGTTCGAAGCCATAACGTGATATCCAGAGGTTATTTTGCAAGTGAGGACTGTATATTCGTTCAATGGAGCAGGGACATTGGCCTTGTCAACGATTAGGTCTGCAGGTGATCTTCCGTCTAAACGAAGCGTGTGAACCGCAGATGAACGTATGGTTACAGCAACATATGTTGTTTGTCCGCTATAGAGGTTGGGTACAACAAAATAATAAGAATTCATAAATTGTCGTATTCCTGGAATATTGGTCATGTAGTTCGAGACGCCTGCCTTGTATTGTACAACGGAAATCGGTTCTTGACTAGTTACGACCAAAGGTGTACGTTTTGGTGCAGACTCAATCCATTTGTTCGATCCTATCATGGTACAATTTTCAATTGACGCGTCTTTCACACAGACCCTGTTAGGAATCTGACTGCTGAACATACGAACAATAAATGTAGTTGAATTGTAAATCGGCGGAACGATAAAGTAAGATTGGAAGGCATCGACTGGAAGGAGTTGTTCCCCTAAGAAATCAAAAACATTACTTGCACTAACCACTCGAGAATAACTTGCTCCGCTGACAACAGACACAGGTTTTGTGGACTGGACAAAAGTACCAGTAAGATCGGTCGATGGACTTGCCTCCTGGTAAACGTCCAACCAGTTGAGTGTTTTCGATGTGGAGGTGCCGTTTGGAAATGAAACCTTAACCGACGTGTTGTCAAACGCAGCAATCACCATAAATACGGACGGGTATGATGAACTACCGTTAGGGTCATAGCTGGCAATCTCATATGTATGCCCTAGTGAATCAAGCGGTATGATCAAATATGTGTCGGTATAATAATAAGTTGAATACGAACTGGTTGCATAAACTGATATGTCCTTATCTGATTTAATAAAAACGCCTTTTCGTTCAATTTTTGTGCCAGCAAGCGAAATTCTACTGTCAATATCGAAAGATAATGTGTTGTTAAAAGACAATGTTGTATTCATTCCAACATATGGTGCGTAAACAGTGACATGACCATTTGTATAGGAGGCAATTTCTATTCTCAAAATGCAGTCAGTATTATAGCTCAGAAGTCCAATAACGAATTCCTTTCCTATAGTGGCTGAAAAACAAATTAAAATTTGCAATTAACTGATGAAAATTTGTATTGCAAAAATACGTAATATATACCAATACAATCACATAACTTGTATTTCAAATACATCGATAAAAAACTCTGTCTACTTTAAAGTAAAATAATTTGGATATAATAAAACAGTCCACTCAAACTGCTTACTTACATCCTTTTGTATTTTGGAAATTGAATAAAAAAAACACCAACACACACACTATTCGACTCATGTTGTACAATGATCTTTCCCAATGTGTATTAAGACGAAAGATTTGAGACTTAAATACCGGAATGCGCGATAAGAAACTCTGTCGAGTTGATAATGACCTCCTCTCTACAACACTGTCTGGGTTTATTTCGTAAACCTCTAAAGCAGCTCGGCAAACACATTTATGATGTTTTATTTTTGTCCCCTATCCGGCGGGGCTATTGAAAATAGCATTCTGCGCCCATTCGTCTTTTTTTTCAACCTTTTTATTTCCAGTCACTGAGCTCGAATAAATGTATTGTGCGTATATTTCGTGTGTAGGAAGCTTACATGCCGTTCTATATTGAGATTGCAATTAATGTTATCGTGTCAAGGTTAATTAATGTTATTATTGTCACAAAAAATCACACGTTTTCTACTTAGTAAATGCATCTAGAAAGGAAGGAATGTGCTTATATTCAATGTAGCTTCAATTGAAATTAATCTCGCCCTTCTTTCATCAAGGGCGACAAACGACACACGAAGCGATTCACGATATTTTGCGCGATACTCAAAGCGACACACGATATTTTGCGCGATACTCAAAGCGACGCACGATTTTTTGCGCGACACACGAAGCGACGCGCGAGAATGCACCACGTAGTATCGCCCTTGTGTAGGAAGCCCAAAAGGCGATATATCGTGGTAAATATTGCGTGTCGCTTCGTGTATCGCGCAAAATATCGCGCGTCTCTTTGTGTGTCGCGCAAAAAAATCGTGCGTCGCTTTGAGTATCGCGCAAAATATCGTGCGTCGCTTTGAGTATCGCGCAAAAAATCGTGTCTCGCGATCAAATGGTGACACACGATATTTTGCGCGATTCACAAAGCGACACACGATATTTTGCAGGATACTCAAAGCGACGCACGATATTTTGCGCGACACACGAAGCGACGCGCGATATTTTGCGCGATACAGGAAACAGAAGCTTTCCTGATCTAGCTATTCCCCCACAAGTTGGTCCTTCACTAGATTGCTCAGGAGTTTGACAATTTGTAAGTCTAATTTCTTTCTGTGTTTTCATGATGCAGTGCAAATGACAAGAAGGAACTCAGTTAAGAGATTCCGATGTATTGCACTGGGCACATTCAACTCTGCGGTAATGCTCGAGAAATCGCCAGTTTTCGAGAAATCGCCAGCTCGAGTTATTGCAATTCTACTGTACAACCTTTGTAAACAAATTCATTTAATGCTGGTTACCAACACGGATTTTCGCAAATCAAAATACAACAGACCCAATATTGACTGAACTTATAAGGATTTGTGTTGTACTGCCCGTAGGACGCTATAACAACGAGGAAATTGTCCCGCGTAACGTAGCAAAGTTACACAATAATAGAGATGCTCGAGCACATCGTTTTGAATCCCAACTCTTACATTTTTGTCGATAGCGGTTCAAAATGACAAATGCACATATGCGATTACTGTGGACATTCGAACAGGTTCTTTATGAATTAAAAAAAGACATTCAAAGGAAAAATATTTTTCAAATGAAACACTGGATATGTGTGTATTCACATTGCCTTGTAGATTGATAGGCCGGAGTTTTTTGTAGTGGATATCAACCACTACATCTCCTACGGAAAACAATGCAGATACTTTGCTGCAGTATTGCATTACAGTTTGTGTTGTGGATGTTAGCATTACATTTTAAAATAAAAATAAACTGTCGCGCGCGTGTGAATCCTCCATTGTTCGAAATAACCTATAAATTAATCCAGATTTACCATGATATGCACATGCAGCTCTAAGTTGTCGTGACACGTGCTATCATGTGTCATTAACCCTGGTTTCAACATATGACGATTTCTCAAAAGCAGAACGTCACGATGTGACTATTATAGCATGTTCTTCAGATTTTATTTCAGAACGAATACATGTTATATAGCCAAGCCTTAGAATAAAGGACACCGACCAAAGGACGAAGATCCCATTAATGTACAGAACGTGATAGGACAACATTCGACATATTAGTGATCAAATTGCATGTATATTACGTTTTGCTTCGTGACGTTGTAAACCAATCTAGAACAAAATGTAGTGTACTTTTGTTGAAGCTCAGCATTTCTATTTTCTTTACTTCTGACAAAGTATCATATTTCTTGTGTTTTGGGTCTGCATCATTCATGTTTATGGGACTAATGAGAAATGCATGATTAAAAGGCAAAGATTATCAAATACACAATCGTGTGGTATGATGCAAACCGTACATTAAAATATGATTTTTCGTATAATGGCAATCATACCTTCCTACCGGGCAAAAATTGCGATGATCGAACATTTCATGTCGCATGTGATTCACTATGCTCAATCATATTTTACTATATATGTTTTTAATTAACTGAGCCCACAAACAATGAATTAAAAGTGCCAAAACGTAGAAATCGACCGAGTTGCACTTGAAAACTCTAGCCTATAAAAACATTGTTTTATCATCGGAATCGACCGATTAATGTATAAAATGGTTTATTTTAATTCGTTTTACCGAAATCATATTTATCAAAAATGGAAGCTTAGAAAATTGGTTGAGTAGATGGAGGCTTTACTCTATCTGCGTTTCTGAAATATCAAGTTTCCCGCTCGGGATTATAACCGGAGATGGCAGGATGGTAGTCAAGAGGGTTGTTCCACTTGACCACCGCTTCCCCTACCCCATTCTGTCCATTTGCCAATGCTCATGGGTCACATTTTCCTTATGTCAGGGCATGCGTTTATTTTATGTTTGCCGTTTTATTCCCTTCTTCTCTACGGCTTCTAGTGAACGTATCACTCAATCAATGCGCCGAAGGCACTGAAGTTGTTCGTTATTGCATAATCTTAGACGCAACTCAGTTTTCAAAATAATGTTATAGCTTTTTATATCGCAAGTTTGAAATGAACACAACCCATTCACATTTATAAAGAGTTTGTCTTAAAACAAGGGTCGAGATGTGTGTGCACTGTTTATCCTCATATTTATGTTCTAGAGATACCTTTCGCAATTGGTTGCTGCACTGTCAAATTGTTTGGAGAAATTTGGTTGAGGAAAAACTAGCACACACTATTTGCAGCAATAAGGAGCTTATTGTAGCTGACCACGTTCTTCGCGCGTGACCGGGCAGAAATCAGCATTTAAGTTGATTGTCTTGTAATTATACTAAACCAGGCGAACACGTGTATGGTGTATGTACGAACGCGACAACTGCAAGGTCAGATGGTTTAATAAACCGGTTAAGTAACAACTAACCGTGCTTGCAACAATAATGTGCATCGCTTTGCTTAATGCACATGTCCGGAAGAGCAAATATCAGAACAGAAAAGGAATTGTATTTCGACTTAAACAATACATGTTTATCTGGTATTATTTGTAAGAGCCACAGTGTTCACACTGTTTTCACTGTTAGATAATTATAGTAGGTATCATGAAAACGGATGGACTAAAATAATTAACAATTATATTGAATGCAAACTCAGTAAGGCAATACCGTTTATTCGTATTCAGAAATCGCTTAAAATCGTGCTTATTTCTGGTATTCTCAAACAATTACCGGGAGTTTATTAATATTATGGCAATACTGTTCTGTATGAATATCAGAGACTTTTACCAGAGATCAATAAGAGAGCAAGTATTTAAATTTCTAAAAATGCTCATCAATAAGAAGCCATTTGATTAACCAATACTTATGCACTAATGGTATAAATTAGGGATAGTTGAAAACAACTCAAGATTAAAATGAATACAAACTGCTACACATTTGGTTATTATGACTGCTTTGCACTTAATTCTTTTGCTTTAACTTTTTCTGATAAAGTTTTGGAACATTCTTTATACGATACTAGAACACACGCGAGCATGGTTCTAGCATGATCATAATAAACAATTCCACATGGGTGTCCTATTAATATTTCAGAACAGACCAACAAGGACGAGATAAATTAGTACGAGCACGATAATGATCAGGCAACATTGGTAAACAACGGAGGTTCGAATAAAAGCACATACTATGAGGATCAAAGTAAGCTTACAGTACATTAGAAAAATGCGTTACACATTTTGTTAATAATATCCAAATGGAGTACTGCATACACAATCCAGGTTTATATTATGTTCACAATCTCAAATTTGTAGCATGTAATATTATTTATTTTAAAACCTCAAACGAAGCAGTTACTTGCGCTGTAGCTTTACGGTAAAGCACTGTCGTCACAGGTAAGATCCTTCCAGATCAGGAAGGGTACTGAGATGTGCCTGTTTCTTTAAAAGATATTCGATTCGATTTTCTACATATTTTCTACAAATTTGGAAGTTTACATAGAAATGAAACCCGCATAGAAAATTAATTATATAACCCAATAATAAAAATGACATATCAATAATTAAATCAATCATCATCACAAAGCTTGAAATGACGGCATTGTTTGATTGGATCTATGCTGGGAATAAGTAAAAGCTGTCACGGTGGAGAATAAAAACAGTCTCGTGCCTTCAAAATCGTAAACACGCCAGTGCCATCTGGAAAATTCTGAGGTTAAACTATTGATTTGCATTTTCTCTTTGATTCGAAAACTCGCCTGAAAAACGAGAAATACCATTACGTACACGCAATTCATTGTTTTCGCTTCAAATGATGTATACATGATATAGATATATTTAAATAGTCAACAAAGTATCTCGGACAGGAATTGAATCGAACAAGAACTAGGTCAAAGTTGAAACACATGACCTGATACTAATCACATTATACAGAACATATGTGAAGTCTTATTACAAATTATTTACGTTATATGCTATTCAAAATATTTTCAGAAAATAAAACGACCTGGTATGGCTGCACGCGTTTTTATGTGTGATAAACACAGGCCGTTACTCCGCTTTTGATAAAACAAACTGAACCAAACCCCACAGTTAAGCAAGTTGACTTTTCGAGGTACAATTGACTTAAGTTCTCAAGTATAATGTTTGGCTATAAGGGGTCATAACTCTTGTCATAACTCGATCACAATACTCGGAACCTCCTAGAGCACCTGCTGATTGATATGTTTATAGAGCCTAAATATAACAGCACTGATTTTATAGTAAAGTGTGACACACTTTCGGAAATGCATTTTATGATTAAAATGACCATTACTCTTTTTACAACTGAAGCAACATACGTATGCTGATTAGATAAATCTGCAAAGTTAAATCATTCTCAAAAAATATTTGCGCGAGATACGCTAGTTCAGAATTGCATATTTTCTTATGTCTCGTATTGAGAACACACATGAGTCGACCAACTGAGCACACAGCTAAAGGAGCTCCAACCTGTGTCTCATTTGATGAGTGGCGTAGAATGAACGCCTAGGATAGGAACTATATGACTTCGATAAATGGCAAGCGAGAGATTGATGGAAATGAGTCTACCTCAATTACGTCAACGCACATTTATTTCTGCTTTTGGATGGAGATTTCACAATTCAATACTACATATTTGTCACTGATAACGTTACGGAGAACGGCAGAATTAGGAACTCGTAGTTAAACACAATAACCAGCGCTTCTCGCTTGGTCAGACTAAATTTAGCAATCAAAGTGATTGCCATGTAACTTATTTAGAACAGACAAACGCGTATGTGATGAACTAGTATGAACACCATAATGACAAGATAAGTTTGTTAATAAAACATTCTCATTAAATCCAACAATTATATGCATAAGTTTCTATTTTAAGAAGAACACATCACAGAACAAAACATAAATTGTATTTCAACATAAGCAATACATGTTAATCGTGATTTAAATAATTAAAAGTTTTGTATCGATAGTAAAGTGCCAAAGGCCTGACACTGTTTCACTTTTATATAATTATAATATGTATTATGCATACGGATGGACTAAACAAATGAACAATTATATTTCAAGCCTCTCTAACGCTCAAAATCAACGAACACTTCGTAATATATTTCGTAAAATAAAGTTAACATATACATATTCAGTGTTCCTTATATCAATAGCCAAAATTTCAACGTTATATGTGTTCTGGTAACATAGATTTAATACGATACAAAATGCCCTTTTTATTTTTTGTGGTACAATATATTCAACACATGTTCATGTACCAATTTAGTGTTCATGTGTCGTATTAATAGATATCTTTGCGGGAAATTAAAATGGAATTGATTGTGCCAAACAAAAATAAAAAAACAGCATTTTATTTCTTGTTAAATCTATGTGACCAGACCACATCTAGCGTTGAAATTTTGGCTATTGCTATAAGGAACACTGATTATTTATATGTTAAGTTTTTTTTACGAAACATATTACGAAATTTTCGTTCATTTTGAGCGTTATAGGGGCTTTCACGCAAAATATACTCATTCAAGTAAAAAACAATAAAGATTCTTTAAAAAATCGATTGTATTCAATATTCAATTTAGCATACAACTGTCAAGGTTGGAACAATATAAATGATTACTAGCCAAAGTCTTCGACACATGTTTCCCCGAGACCGAAGTTTCAAAATTACAAATGCTGAAAGAACTATGCCAAAAAGGTCCGCTGCAAAATGAGGCTCTTCACACGCCAGCTCTGACAAACCTGACTTCTCATGAGATTTTCCAAAACTATGAGAATTTTAAACATGGCATCAAATCACGATCAAATATTGCAAGTCTGCCATTTGCATTTCCAGGAAATATACAAAATGATATTAGTATTTTTATCATAATAGCAATGACAATACCTTAAAAAAGGAGTGATAGATATTCACAGCGGGTCGCATGCTTCACTCGATATGTTTGATATCAATAGTTTTCCAAGATTTGTTTTCGGAAAGCAGAAATTGGGATTGGTAACTATAAGTAAAATATATAATATTTATAACCACGTTATCTATCAACACGGTTCAATCCCTTCCCTGGATGAGTTATCAGATATTTCAAAGATCCCAAGTCCTGGTTTTACCACGGCAAAAGTAATCATTGGGGAGGGAGGGAGTAGGGAACTAGGGACGAGGGGGAGGGAGGGAGAGAGGGAGGGAGAGTGACGGCGGGAGGGAGGGAGTGAGGGAGGGAGTGAGGGAGGGATGGAGAGAGAGCGATGGAGAGAAAGGGAAATAAAGGGAGAGAGAGGGAGAGAGAAAGCGAGAGAGAGAGAGAGAGAGAGAGAGAGAGAGAGAGAGAGAGGGAGGGGGTGGGGAGAAAGAGCGAGAGCTCCGAAGATGGAGAGGAATGAAGAAGATGGAATTATAAAGAGGAGAGATAGGAACAGTATACGCCCAATGATAGAGACATACAATCAAAGTCAAAAGTAAAAGCAGGCTAAAAATGGGGAGGAGAGATGAGAGAAGTTAGAAAGATAGTAGAAGGGAGAAAGGTATGAAACGTATAAGAAAGACATCGGGCTTACTCGACCAGTACCCTATGATGGTGGGCTCAAAGAACCTGGGTAACTCCGTCCACTGGACAGAGATGAAAGATCTGCAATACTGCACTATGTGTTGTGCACTGGTTTACATACGAACTGGTTGGTGTCCGTTGTAAAGCGTTTGGTTATATGTTTTCAATCACGTTTGAGTGTAACAGTAGCATTGTGAAATTTTATAAAGGCAGCATTGTAAATTAACTATAGTATGACAGTAGATGTTTGCAGAACAAAATGTATGTTAATATGTATTCACACGAAATTCTTATTTAATTTATCTTCTGCATTTTACGGGGTTGTTTACAAACAGTAATTCATGAAAGAGAAATGTTGTGTTTCTATAAATAATAACCATTCAGCCCTTAAATTCTGCTAATAAAAGACGATTTGCAAGGCATGCAAAGGTGTGAACTGTCCGTTTTGTGGAAGATTTTAAAGCGCTTGTTTGTGTCCTGTTTACATTGTCATTTCTTGGTCTACTGATAGCACAATGGCATCGCAACCCATATGGTTGCAGGTTCGAGGCTGCACTTCAACCTCGCCACACGATATATTATATGACCGAATTTCTTACTTTTACTACTGCTATATAATTATAAAGTGCACGCATGTATTTTAGCGCGCCTTTCAACACGTATAAAGCGAACACAACATGCATGTGTAAACATTTTACAAATATCACTATATATTTATAATCATTGTCTTTGAAAAAATGTCGAGTCCACATTATTCTATGTTGTACAGTAATACATCAGCTATAGCATATATGTTGGTTGAATTGTATTTATTGAAAACACGTTGCCACAACAAAGACAATTTCAATTAAAGAACAACAAATTTCACACTCATTCTCGAGATTGAGAATTCATGTGTTGACACATCTTAGTCGTATCTTATGTGTTTGGTTTGCAGTATCGTTTTAGGCTCAAGTTTTTTTTAGTGGAGTGTATTCACCTTAGAACACTTGATTCCGGTGATTTACATTGCCATGACTAAGCAACTTTGTTCGTGTGATTTATTTGCAGACGCAAGCTTAATAATACCTTTTTCTTATTCCTATATGTGAGCGAATGCGAAAATTCGCGATGACGAAGTTTTAATTGATCATATTTAATTATTGATCTGTTCTATTTTATTATATCGTTCTGGACAACATCAACCTACCTTCGAGTTGTATTGTATTTTTGTGGACATACATATATTGTTTTACGTGTGTAGACAAAATTGCAGGCTTTGACCACAAAGGTCGGCAAGAAGCTACGGCACTGCTTATTTAAGAAAATAGATAGCAAGGACGTGTCTAAACAGAATGTTATATAGGTCATCAACGATTATTTACAACATAATTTGTTCAACATTACGGAACGCTCTTCGTATGATTACGAACAAATAATTCACGGCATCCGAGCATATAACTACATTGGTTTTATATAAGGATGGTTTATTTCATTTATTATTGTTTCAATTTAATATTATTATAAAATTAATCTGTGAATTAAAAGTTGGAATTATACAAATGGTGTTTCCATCCAAACATATTAAAACTCGCATATAACTGAGTTCGAATCATAAGAAAATCTGTATTTAATAGTTAGAAAGTTGTTTGCATATATGACAATACTGTTCGACTCAGTGATGTTTCCAATACTCATCGGTAGTTGAATATATATATATATATAACGTTTACATTCTTTGAATATAGAGCTGTACATAGTATATTAGCTGTCTGCCGGGATTTGACTGAAAACTGTTAAAACAAAGAAAAGTAAATAAATAAACACAAACACAAAGCGATGACTGTAACAACGTGCATTTTCTATTACACGAGTTCAGGCATTGTTTGTTTATGACGGAAACCCTCTACATATAAAAGTTCTTAAATTATCAGACTGATTATTGCCCAACTTGTTCTATTTCGTTCAACAACATGTTCTATTAAAGTCACATCGTGACGTTGCACCTACATGAAGTAACATATTGAGTACGAGCACAATTTTGGGACATGACCTTAGAAACAAGTTCGTGATCCATTGAATGACAAAATGTGCTAGGGCCTAAAAATAAATGTTGTGGTTCGGGTCACCCGACCCTACCTAAGAAAATGCGCCGACCCTTAATTTTTATTGGCCGTGCCGACCCTAAACATTTTTTTACCGTTTTCCGGTAGGATAAATAGAATCGTAAGCGTTTTAGTCATCTACATCGGCGAGGCGCTTAACGTGCTAAATGCAATGAGCGCCTGCGACACAACAATACAAAATGGCGGCATCTTCCATTCTGTTTCACGTGTTACAGAAGGAATGTAAACACGCCTCTGAACCTTCAAGGCCTTCAGTTCGGATATAACAGTCCGGCAGATTGAGTCCATCATGCGTTGCCATGAAGATGGCTTAATGGAGGCTTCGTTATCAAAGACCGACGGTAAGTTTCATGCGATCGTGAGTGGATGGGGTTAAACAGTGATTTATTTTTTGTATATGAACGGATCTAGAGGTAAGTCCATTAATATGTAATAAACATTTCTGCACAGGAGAGTGGGTGTTTTCATTATGATAAATGATACACCCAAGGCCCAAACTCTCCTGATAAATTTAATTCTCTTGATCAGTACTTCTCTTGTCCTTGCTTATATAATGAACCTATTTAATGCTAGGTTTTTGTAGTCCATGCCAAGGCAAAGTCTTATCAATGTTTCTGACAAAAATAAAGTTAATTTTAAAATTAAATAGATTTTGATCATATTGTTTTAGTTAAAAAGCGGATCTGCTATTATACTTCTTGGTTGCAGTCTGTACTTTCAAAGGATTCACTTTTCAGATCATATTAGCTATCATAACATCAGCCATACAATTTTGCCCTGTATTTTGACTCTATGTGACAGTGTTGTCGAAATTATATGGTCATTTGGGATCACATACTATAATCAATAGTGTTGTAATCGAATACCGCTTAAGCCAGTGCTTGGGGGTGAGTTGCACTTCCCATTTACACTCTAACATTGAACAGACCCAATCATACTACATCTGCTATTTAATATACTTCTTGGTTGCATTTTGTGCTTCCAAATAATCCACTGTTCAGATTTAATACATTATGTGCGTCCTTTCTATTAAACTTTGTCAGGCACTTGACTGTAGATTTTCCAATACATTGATTTGGATCTGGTTGTAGCTCTGGTAATGTGCACGTCAGACTGTCACTAAACACTTTAAAACAAACTCTGGACAGATGTATACATTTAATTTTTTTATTCGTTTATTTGTGCAGGGTTTAACTTCCAATTACGTAATTTAATGACATTGATATATTCTTTAATCAAGATGCATTCATTACGTTCATACACCCGTATTAAACTTAGTTTTTGGGCGTAAACCGGAATGATGGTGGTTGTTTTGTTGGTTTTTATCATAGGTTGAATCTCACTTGGCTGGAAAAAAGAGTTGTTAAAATGATAAATATACAAAGAAGATCACGACACAATAATGGGAACACTTTTCTATGGTGAACATATAGGTTTTATGTGAAAACCATCAGCATAGAATGACTTTTAAAAACAGGCACCTTGTCTGGAGAAAAAATAAATAAAAAAACAAAATACAAAAAATCGACCTACTTTACCTAGAATTTTTTTCAATGTTACCAGAACCACAACATTTGTTTTAAAGGCCTATATAACAATCACTTACGCACTTGTGAAAATCAGTTTCATTTCTGTAATAAAGGTAACTTCACGCGAGTTATGTTGTTGTTAACATGAGAATTAACCACAATCTCAATTCCCAATACAATGTACAATATCGATTTGCTTCTCATATGTATTAACCTCTGAGAGATGGTTTGTCCCTCCAAACTTTGATGTAAAATGTCAAAATACATAAGTTAATTGTCAAACATCGTTTGATCGAACTCACTTTTTCAACTGCATAAAAATATCCAGAAAAAAAACTAAGCACATATGTTCAGTTATACCTGACGGTGTTTGAATCACAAGACTCTGAAGACTTCCTAAATGTTTACAGTCATACTCTGACGTAAAGGGTAAAACGCAGCTGTTTTCGGTTATTTTTTATAGTTGATCTATTACTACTTAGTGGACTTCAAAGATGTCAGTATTTTCTATATGTTATTGTTTCCAATGACTTCATGATGTCATTCCACACGACAATTTCTATGTATCATTTACGTTAGAGGCTAACCAATCAAAAGCCAAGGTCACACTTAACATGTCAAATGTGTGTTATTGCTTTCCGTATGAACTTGTGTTTTTGCATTCTTTTTTGCTTCTTATACAAGTTGCAAAACTCTCAACAGTTTAATGTGGTGGGTAGTTTTTGCATTGAGCTTTATTTGATTATATTTGTGTTCTTGTGAGTTTTTGTATTTACAATTAATTCATACTTAAAAAAATATTCCGAAAACAAAACGTAACTTTTGTTTATTTTTATTTCGTAAAAACATGTTTCGACCATAGCCTTCATCAGTAGTATTAATGGATACATGGTCACAGGAATAAATCATTCAGTGATTTACCCACTTCGTAATTCTTTGAAAACGTGACGGAAAATAGTCAGAACATATATGTAAATTAAACCTTTATTAAATGCACAAATTGTTGTTTTATGTATTCAATAGTTCTATGGACCGCGGTATCTTTGGTCAGGTGTAGTATTACCATGCAAGCATTTGGTTGACGAATGGTTTAAACATTGTCAATAAGCACAAGTCAATGGAATATAATATTTTCATTGATGACGTGTTTTATTATTTAAATATCGTATCAATAATGTACGACAATCAAAACACAAAACATCCAGTACGATAGTATGTTTGCTTATCTAATCTTGATCGCTAATACTATATGTTTAATTTTTCTTCGATGGCTGTCAAATCTGTCTTAAATATTGTTATGTACAGATGATAACAGAACCCATGAATCGGTCTTTATATATCGAATTTTGATAAACATTTATATTCCGTTAAGTTGAAATGAATAATATAGAACGATCCTCTGTCTTATCTCACGTATAAAAGGCCTTTCGTTTTAATTGTTACCTTAAAGTATTGTCGGCTATATGTACAGAATGTGGCTGATGTATTTGGTAACATGGACTTTCCTTTTCGGGAGCGCATTTGCTCAAGGATGTAAGTATTGTTTTGTTGATATTTGTCGTCTTTTTGTTACAACATATTAAAATTTGATATTGCCTCCAATACAAATGGTGATATACAAGTTTACGTACCATATGTGGGACTTGACCAAACTTATTCTTTCAATGGAACATTTTCAACTACGGTCAAAGAAGTCTGTTCGTATTTTCAGTAGTCAAAGAAATAACACAGTATGTGTGAATGACGTTGGGCTTGCAAATTGCACAATCATGGGTTCAAAACAGTGGATTGAATCTGCAGCAAAACGTTCGTCTTTGGAAGTAGCTAGTAAAGAAACTATTGCCGTCAGACAATATAAAGAATCTGATCCGTACATGACGATCGTTCCAAGTAATCAACAATTCATAAACTCTTATACATGTGTTGTACCAGAGGTTTTTATTAAATGCCTATATCATATTATGGTACAAGCATTCGATTTGCTCGTCACGTTTTGGCATGTATGTTTTCAATTTCTGTCTGCATAGGTACATTTGATTGAGATAGTTTAAGACGAGCGTTTGGCTTGTGATTAATTCTGGGATAAGTGTATGGTTAAAAAATGTTCAAAGACCGGTCAAAGGTGGTGATTCAAGTTTTATTATTTAAGGTTTATAGCTGATCTTTTGTTATAAACTCAGTGAAAAGAAAAATAATTTCTTTCCTAATAGAGTATCAGGACGTTCATTGTTTGCCTTTTTTTAAACAGAAGTCACACAATTCTACTCATTTCATCTTTCAAATTCAGTGCCACTGACGTTTTGGACAATGTCCCAATTACAAACTAGATCACAAGCCCGTGTGCTTGTCGCGTGATCAGACAAGTCAATATCTTTAAAATGAGCGCCCGAGAAGCATCATAGCAGATAAGAATGTATTGTATCATTCAAAGCATAAGACGTGTGTACAATCCGAGTTCAAAATGGATACGCGTTATGAGTTTAAAGGGACTTGTTTACGTATTTTTTTAACGTTTAACGTTTTATTCAATGAAACTGCCATGTAAGATTTGGAATAGTTTAAACAAATTAATATTACATGAAAAGAGACAAAATTAAACAAAAATCCTTTCCCCGGGACCTATAGAAGCTGCCACTACACCACGAAGGATTTTGAATTTGAATGATGTTTTAAGCGCTTGGTCGGTAAAACTAATTTTTGCTTATTTGGAAAACGTTGAATAGCGTTACAAACGCTTTATTATTTTCCGGTATCTATTGATGATTATTATCAAACGAATATATATTTAACTAGAAATCGCGCGGCAGATGCCGACGCGTATCCCTACGCCGCACGTATTGTCATAAGAGAAATATCAATTAGAAGTGAATCGGTGTAGAAATGAAGGAGTTATAGAAAAAGACAATTTTGGGTGGGTGTGGCATATGTGGGCGGGGCCCTGGGGTAGGTAATGTGGACGTGGATGGTCAAGATAGACCGTATTTTCATAAGAGATGTTCAGTATAAATTTGAAGTCAATTGGTGAATAAATGAAGAAGTTATGTCAAAAACAAAATTTTCGGTGGGCGATGTCTATGTGGGCCCTGGGTCAAAAGTTACGCCGCATGTTGTTTGTAAAATGAATGAAAATGCCTGACCTGGCCCCACCCCAACCCCCATAACTTTTGATCCAGGGGTCAGATCATAGCTACCATGTGTGTACGTTTCAAGGTTCTAGTGCTTATAGTGTAGGAGGAAATAGTGGCCAGGACGGACGGACAGACGGCGGTGATAACCACAATATCCCCACGCTTTAAAAGCGTGGGGATAAAACAAATTATTGCTCAAGAGTGTTATTTAGCTCGTTTGAATATATACATTTAACATTCTTTTTCGAATCTTTGACAATGTTTTACAAAATTGTTACTTTTCTAAACTGTTAACAAGTACCGTTAAACTAAAACTGACGCGACGAATTAGTTAAAAACATTCAAAACGGATGCCACCGTTAGAATGGACGCCTTCTTCGTCAACCTTTGTTTAATCGGTCGAGCTCCAGTGATGTGTGTTTCTTACGTTTATTGTGTGAATAAAAATAATTCGTTCTAGTTTTATACCAATGACAGTAGGATCATTTTAAGACATATGTCTGACATATTTGCTATATTGGCTGTCGTCCGAAGCAAAATCAAGTAACGTCGTACATCCAGTCTTCCAACTGAACAACTTAGGTGTCATGAAAGTATACAGAGTGAGAATTGCGATCACAATAACGAGCACGACAACACAATCAATCATGTAACAAATGTTGACGATTTTAACGAGGCACTTTTCTCTGGCAATCACGTTGTGCTTGCCTATTACGGTAGCATTCTCGGCTACAGTAACGTCTGGACCCCTAATTATAAAAAGACAAGTTTCCGTATTAAAATAAGGATTGAGAGTCCTGTGATACAAACCATGTAACACGCCACTATTGTCATTCTTACAAACAGTGACTTTCAATTGGGATATTTTACAAATACTTAAAAACCCTTCTAGGGCTATAATTAATAGCAAAAACATGGCTTCGTTAAAAACATTTGAATGAGGAATGGCTTATTTAACTGTACCCGTGCTTCCCGTGCTCAAAGGTAGAAATTGAACCAGTTGCGTCGCTTTATGCTATGGCATATAAAAACAATGTCATGTCATAATCGTAGTCGACGGATTAACGTGTACAACAATAAAGTGGGCAATTTCACAGAGTTGTTTGCATTTGTTAACCCGAAAGCACATTTTTAAAACTGACGTTTAGAAAATATGTTGAATGAAGTTGGATAGGAAACGGGATATTTGCGTTTCTGACAAATCCACTGCCTCACTCGGGATTGAAATCGGGCATCTCTTCATAGGTTGTCCAAAGGGATACTCCACTTGACCACCCCTTCACCGTTTCCTATTCTGTTTATTTTTCGATGCATGTTGATCACATTGTCCTATGTTTATTTAAAGCTTTTAGTTTCATTTTCTACTTGTATATGGCTTCAATTGACAGTATCACTCAATAAGATAAATGGTCATACAATTTCAATTAATCATTGATTGTCTTATTATTAACCGATACAACACATGCGCGAACATGGCAAGGTCAGATGGTTCAATAAAACAGGGATAATTGCAACCAAATGTGTTTGCAACACTAATGTTTAGTTATATATATATATTCATATATATATTCATCTATATTAATATATATAAATTGGTTCCATATGACGACTATTCTGCTCAATAGATTGTAAATTTAAGTTATATAATGATTATCGGATTCATATAACCCTTGTTCAATATATATATAATAAACATGAATTCATATTATACCTAAACGTTTACCTTGTTTGAAAACTAACGGTATATGGTGGCCATAGCTGTCCATAGTATATTAGCTGTCCGCCGGGATTTGACTGAGAAACTTTTAAAACAAAAAAAAGCCAACAAACAAACACGAACCGATGACTATAACAACGTGTTTTTTCTATTACACGAGTTCAGACATTATTTTTTATGACGGAACCCCTCTTCATATAAAAGTTCTAAAACTTTCAGATTAATTATTTTTCAACTTTTGCTATTTCGTTAAACAACATGTTCTATAAAAGCCACATCGTGATGTTACACCTACATGAAGTTACATATTGAGTACGAGCGTAATTTTGGGACATGACCTAAGAAGCAAGTTCGTGAGCCATTGAATGATACAAATGTACTAGATAATGATCACTTATGCGCTTGTGAAATTCAGTTCCATTTCTGTAATGAAGGTAACTTCACGCGAGTAATGTTGTTGTTAACATTTAACAAATAATAACATGACAATTATCCACACTCTCAATTCCCAATACATTGAATAATATCGATTTAAATTGTCACACATATTTATCTCTAAGAGGTGGTTGGTCCCGTCGTACTAGCGGTACAATTTCAATATTTAAAAGTTAATTGTCAAGTATCACTTGACTAAACTTACATTAACAACTGCCTAAAGCTATTATGAAACAACTAAGGACAGATGTTAAATTATACTTGATGGTGTTCGAAACGTAAGACTCTGAAGACCTCGTCATTTTTCACTATCTTACTTATACTTCAAAGGCCAACATTAAGTTCTTTCTTGTTATATTTGATTTTTAATCTTTTACTACTGAGTGCACGTAAGTTTTTGCGTCATATAATTTCTAATTACGTCGTGATTTCATTTCACACGACTATTTCAATTTATCATGCACGTTACAGATTTATCAATCAAAGGCCAATGTCACACTTTTAATGTCAAATGTGTGTATTTGCTATCCATACGAATGCTCTTTTTGTAGTTAAAACCCATTTTCTTCTAATTCATGTCATTTTTTGTTAAAATATCAAAGTTCTTCGATTGCAAATCTCTTAAAAGTGTAATGCGGTGGGTACTTATCCTATTGAGCTCTTCTTGATAATACTTGACTTATTTATTATGTATTTGCAATAAATACATTAATACACCTTCCAATCCCACTTTCACTCCACGATATAAACAAACAATAGTTTTGAGATTCAAATGCTTTGTATTATATAATTAAGATAATCACGTCGGATGAATAGGCCTTCAAAAATCATAATGAATCATCCAGTGATTTACACTCTTCTTAAACTTTTAAAATAGCTCGAACATATCTGCAAAAATAAGGTTTATTAAAGGTAAGAATTGTTATTTGATGAATTAAAACAGTTTTATTGACCGAGGAATGTGTGGTTGGGTGAAGTTCAAAGTTAAATTTGTTTGACGATTGGTTTCAAAATAAATTGTTCGTTAGCACAACTTAATTGAATATACACCTTAAATGAAAGCAGCTTGGATTTAAATAATTAGTATTTATATTAATTATCCTTCCATTTATGTCAAATCTGTCTTATAATCTGTTATGCAAAAATGAGAACAGAACCCACAAAGCGGTCTATGCAATCACTTCGTTTCAACGACTGTTATCTTAAGAAAGTTGTAAATCACAAACGTGTAACAGAGTATAATCGGAACGAATCAAAAAGATCGATCGTGTTTCTTATCTCACGTATATGAGGCTGTTCGTTTTAATATTTATCTTAAAGTTTTGTTTGCTATACGTGCAGCATGTGGCTTATGTATTTGGTTTCGTTTGCTTGGGTACACATTGGCTTTAGGATGTAAGTACTATTTCATTGATATGTGTCGTCAACTTGTTTGTCTAAGGGTCAGTTGATTCATTCAATTTATTTAGCAAAATGAATTAAAATGTATCTTCTTAAACTACAACACCGTGAGGTGTTATTTTGCCATGTACCATCGTATGGTGGTCCTCTACCAAGTTATTTCAATTGATAATCCTAGGGTACAAATTGGCCCCGCCCTGGTGATTACGTGTTTTCCTTATATGGATATAGTGAACACATAAATACAATCTTCTCTGAGACCGCAAGACCAATATACTTGGCAGTTTGTATTATTAAAGGAAGGGACTTTATTGTTCACAGATTTTGGCATGTTTTGAAGTTTGTCACTTAATGCTTTAATCTGATAAATTTAAACATCGGAACTAAATAGCTCCAGTATAAAGCAAGAAGAAAAAGTAAAGAAAGAAAAATAAGTAATCCACACCGGGACTCGAACCACTGACCCTTGGAGTAAAAGTCAAGCAATCCTTGTAATGTCACAAACTATAACGATAACAACAGAACTCTTCAAATTATTTAAGCGTTTCGCGTTTGTAACGCTTTATAATTTTCAGATTTTAAAATCGTCAAACGATGCATAAACTGAATATTTTATAGCATGGTAAATGTTCAGTATTACTGTTTCCTCGCAAATATCATAATTACAACGAACAATTGAAGATCTGAAATTATTTTTTCAATTTTGTCAATTAACCAAAACGTGAACAAGTCCCTTTAATATAATCTTGAAGGCTTCCTTATTTGTAATCTTAAATGAAAAGTATGTACGAACTGAATGCGAATTGAATATTTGCCCATGTGCATGGTCCGTGCAACATTCTCAGATTAACATTCAAGGTTACGACAAACTAAAACTTCGTTTTAGAAGTAAACATATGTTTGTAAAAGTGTAATGTAACTTTGTTATACATGGTTGAAGAAATTGCATGCACACACGACTCAGGAATCGCTGGAATGATTCTTATTTCTGGAATTCTCAAACATTTACGGGTATTTTATATTTATCAACAAACTGGTATTTGATTTTGAAACAATTATCAATAAGAAGCCATTTTACTAACCAATATCTTATATGCTTATGGTTTATAATGAATACAAAGTGCTACGGGTATTGGTGTGATGACGGAATTTGCACTAAAGTCTTATGCTTTAAAATTACACAGATAACGTTTTGGAAAATTCTGAATTAGAAATCAGAACACAAGCTGGAGTGCTTCTCTCGTCATCAAACTTAACAATTAACAGACCAAAAAGGATCAGATGAATTGGTGCTAGCACGATAAAGATAAGGCAATATCGTATGACAAAGAAAAATAAAGTAAAAGCACAGAATATGTGCATCAATAGTAAGCTTACAGTAAAATCGACAAATGCGTTTCCATAATTTCTGCTAGAAATACCCAATCGAGTAGTGCATCCACATTCCAGGTCTGAATTATGTAAGCAATCTCGAATGTTATTGCATTTCAATTTATTTATATAACAAAACAAACTCAAACGAAGAAGTTACTTGCACTTTAGTTTTACGGTAAACACTGTCACCAATAGTTAAACAAATCCAGATCATTTAATATTCTGAGTTGGTCCTTGTTTCTTTCAATGAAACTCAATTCGATTTTTTACATATTTTCTTCAAACATGGATCTTTACTTTGTTTCAAACAAAATAAAAAGAAACTCACATATAACGGTAATTATACTACACAATAACAAAAATGAAAAACAAGAATTAAATCGATCATCGTCACAAAGCATCTTATGGCAGCATATTTTGATCGGATCTATGCTGGTAACCAGTCAAAGCTCTCACGGTGGGGAATCAAAACCGTCTCATATCTGCCAAAATGTAAACAAACCAGTGCAAACTGGATAATTCTATGTTTTTTGTATTTTCTATTTGATTCGAAAACGCATTTAACACGAACAATACAATTACGTACACGCTATTTTTCGGCATTTTATGGTGTATACACCTTATAGAACAGAACGTGAATCGAGAAAAAAAATGGGTCAAATTTGAAAGACGCGACCTGATTCTATTTCATTATTTCGTAACATAAAGTGCCTTTCTTCTTCTCGTATTCGCTTAACACAAAATAAGGAAGATATGTGTAGTCTCATTATAAAGTATTGACTTTAGAGGCTATATTTTTTAGAAAAAAAAACGACCTGGTTTGGCTACACGCGCAAAGGTATGACCAGCCATTTATTCGTAATACCTTTTTTAACGTCTTGTACCAACACCTCGCAGTGGCTTACTGCGCTTATGATAACAAATAAAACAGAACCAACATACACAGTTGA
Organism: Dreissena rostriformis; assembly: GCA_007657795.1. Lineage (NCBI taxonomy): Eukaryota > Metazoa > Mollusca > Bivalvia > Myida > Dreissenidae > Dreissena > Dreissena rostriformis. Next base: position 42,433 of record VMBQ01004615.1, read on the forward strand.
GCAAGTGGATTGTTCGAGCGGCCAACGACTAAAGTTCAAAAGAGTACATTTTGGCTACATAGGGCCATAACTCTTGTGAAAACCCGTTCATACTACTCCAGGTCTCTGGAAATCCTGATGATGGACATGTTTGTAAAACTAAATTGAGCAACAGTTATTCTCTAGTTAAGTGCGACAACATTTCGGAAATGTATTTATGATAACAATGGCCATTACTCCGGTTAAAACTGAACCAAAATACGTATGCTGATTAGATAAATCTGCAAAGTTTAATCAAACTGCAATAATATTTGCGTGATACGCTAGTTCATAATTGCATATTTGCTTATGTCTAGTATTGGGCAAACATGAGTCAACCAACTGAGCACAAAGCTAAAGGAGCTCACACTTGTGTCTCAGTTGATGATTGGCGGAGAATGAACGCCTGAGATAGGAACTATATGGCTTCGCTAAGCGAGTGATTGATGGAAATGAGTACACTTAAATAACGCCAACTCACGTTTATTTCTGCTTTTGGAAATAGATTTCACAATGCAATGCTACTTATTTGTCACTGATAACGAATCATGTACTAATAGTAGAACACGACAACCAGTGCTTCTGACTTGATAAGAATGAGCTGTGCAATCAAAATGATTTCCATGTACCTAATTGTAGAACAGAACAAAAAATCGCGTAGGTGATGAACTACTTTGGACACAATAATGACCAGTTTATTTTATTTAAATGAAACAGTATCATAAAATCCAAACTACAACTAGTCAAACTATTTTGTCTATTGCACATTTAAGACGAACACATAATGGAACAAAACATTGATGTTTTTTTAACTTAAACAATACATGTTTATTGTGATATAAATAATTAAAAGTTTTGTATGGATAGTAAAGTGCCGTAGGGTTGAAACTGTTTCACTTTTATATAATTATAATAGGTTTTATGCAAAAGGACTTAACAATGAACAATAACAGTTCATGCAAAATAATTTTTTTCAAGGACAACAACCAAAAATTATATAAATCTTAAATTTTATTCAATAGTTAATAAAGCAAAATTCTGTCAATGCTGGAAAATATGAATGATATGTAGCAAAAGTCTTCGACAAANGAGAGAGAGAGAGAGAGAGAGAGAGAGAGAGAGAGAGAGTATGTAGACATATAAAAGGTTATGGAAAAGTAAGAGCCACGTTAGAGATATAAACAAGAATGGTGGGACAGATATATGAGGCAAGACGTAGAAGGGAGACGGACCTGGCACTACATCTGATAAAAATCGGGCTTCTAAGGCCAGAACTTGATGATGGTGGGCTTTTAGAACCCGGTTACATCCGCTCACTTGAAAGAGTTGAAAGATGCTCTTAAGCAAACTGCGCGACGGTTGGTGCAATTGTTCAATTTTTAAATGTTTCTTGTCATTCTTTAAGCATTTGGCTATATGTTGTATCGAGCTTTGCTTTCACAACATAAATATGAAATTTAATTCAGGGCGCCCTGCAAATTAACTTTTATTCACAGTTTAGGTTCTTGAATAAAATGTACTCGTATGTTAAATATTTATTCCAATGACTTTCTTATTTAACTTATGCATTTTAGATATTCCTATAAAATTAGTTCACCTTATAGAGACATTGTATTAAAATAGATAAAATAGTGATAATTCAGCCCTTTAGATCTGCCAACAAAAGACCATTGTGTTAAGCATGAAAAGGTGTAAAATGCCCAGTTCGCGGTGAACTAGATCACGCTTGCATGTGTCCTTCGTTATGCATGGATTTTGTGGTATAATGGTAGCGCACTGACATTGCTATCCCTTGAGTTTCATGTTCGCGGTCCCACGTCAACCTTACCACACGATACATGGGATATAATAACGAAAATATTACGTTTTCTTCTATTTTTGATTATAAAAAGTATACGCATATATTTTAGCGTATCTTTAAATCGAACGCAACATATTCGTGTAACAAGTTTATAAATAGTTCAGCGTACTCCATACTATTGTAATATACACACTTAATAATCAGCTATGGTATCAGTTGGTTGAAATATATTTTTTAGAAACAAAGTTTTCGCATAAACAACAAAGAAAAATGTCAACAAAAAAAAAGAATAACACACACATTATTTAAATTAAGTTTACATGTATAGAATTTTTTTGAGTTGTATGCTATGTGTTTGTTTCGCAGAATATTTTAATTTAGATTTCAAGTTGTAACGTTTTGTGTATGCCGGACAAATAAAATCTCAAAATTGAAGCAAGCCCCGGAAATTATTAAGAAATTATAATTACTGGTTCTAGCTCTTATCTTTGCTCGAAAATAAGCACTCACAATGACTATTTTTCAATTGCTCGTATTTTAAACGATCTGTTCTTCGGAATAAATTATTCAAGTCTCAAACCCCCTTTGCCTTTGACATTTTTTGTACATTTTTTGTTTTGCCTTTGAAAATGAAGTTTCCTGTCCATACAACGCTTACGTGTAGCTACGCGACTGCTATTCAAATTAACAGAAGCAAGATGGTGTCTTAACCTTATGTGTATATATCATCAAAGATAACTTGCAGCACAATTAGTACAACGTTACCGCGCGCTATTTATATAAAACAAACTAATAGTTCAGAGCCTTTGGGTTGTTTTGAACGTACTATACTAGTTTTACTCAAATATTCAATGAACACGTGAATATAAGCATCCATTATTTTACTCTTAATATTAGAAGTACAGAAATGTACAAGTAAAAAAGCAACAATTCAATTCCATTAAAATGCAATCGTTAGCTTATTGAGCAATGACCAATATGATCGACATGAGCCACTCTGCCATCATTGTCATTGTTATTTGTGCCGCGTGTATATGGACCAAATAATAAGTAAAAATAATTATTTCATTATACAAATCCGCATACCAATCTGACTATAACAATAAATGAGAAACATTTAGCAAAAGTATGTACGTTACTGAGTGTAGGTTATAGATAGTCTGATTAGTTTATTTTAACCGCTGAATGTAAACATTTGTGTTAGCTTATTAAATCGTCACAAATATGTTTGCATTTACTAAATTAAAAAAAAATGTGCGATATTTCATTAGCGTTTAATGTTGCCGCGGCATAGATTATCGCAAGTAATTTGGGACAAAAAAGGGAGCAAACTCAGAAAGGCAGACATGCTAAGCAATAGTGATTACTGGGCGGCGCACAAAATGATTCATTACGTACTGGGAATGTCCGCCAACCAACTCATTTCTATGTGAATTCGTGTTTTTGCATATGAGAGAATTGAAATAGAATATTAATACCAATACAGCTAGCAACATGTGGATTCATTTTTATAAATATATGACATGAAAATAACAGTTTATGATATACTCCGAAGTGGCAATATATTCATTATTTTCGTTATATCATATCATTTAATCCTTACATTGATGGTATATATTGCAACTACGGTTCCGTATGAGGATTTTGGTTCCACGCACATATAATTCAAATCAATATAAGGTTGTGATGGCTTCATATAATAACACAATCAACCGTTATGTAGCTACTTTATACCAGGATGGTTTGTTTCATTTATAAGCTTCATAATTATAATTTAGCAAATACAATTTATGTTGATGACCGCAATCCACTTTACATAAAAGTACACCACATTTTCAGATTTATTACCTTATGGAATTTCGTTCGACAACATGTTCTAAAATAATCACATCGTGATGTTACACCTACGTGAAGTAACAGGTTGAGTACGAGAACACTTTTTAAAATGATCTAAGATGCCAGTTCGGGATTCATTGAATGATAAAAATGGCTAAATTAAGAACAGTTAGCGAAGTTCAGTTCCATTTCTGTAAAAGTAAATTTGTAGTCTTCCGTTCGTTTATTAAAATAAATTATAATAATATACAAGCGTAACGATCACAACATGAAAGTTTTTATAACAACATGTTGAAACAAATGCTGTTTTGGGGGAGATTGCCTTCTGCAATCGCTCCATAGGTAACATAATATACATAAAAGCCGAAGAATAAAGTACGTTACTGCAATTAACCTAACTTTGCATCCAGATTCTGCATTCGCAAACTAAAAAGCTCCGATCGCATGGTATCAGTATTAAAGCTCCACAAAACACTGTGACGAATAACATCGGTATTTTCCGTTGCAAAAAAATGACCAATCAGAAGATGTCAAAGCTATCGGACATCTTTTGATTTTTTAATAATACAAATCCCTACTATTGAATGGATTTACTTAATTCTTGGACAGAACACCCCTTTTGACCTTGAGCCCTGGTTGACATTGACCTTTTGTATCCAATAGCTCAAAAACTAACATTTGCCGTATCTTACTTGATACTGACTGGATTTACTTTATAATTTGACACACAGAGAGGCCCGTGTATTAAGGCAAGAACGATCCAGAAACCTTAATGAACTAATTAGAAATTACTGCAACGCTTGTCTTTATCAAATCTATATCAAGTTTGGAACTGGGTAAGTTTATTATATCTTCACAGTTTAGCTATCAATTTGCAAATACGACTTGTTTTAAAAAGCAGCATTTACATTTAACCCCAATAGCTAAATCATATAATGTCGACAGCCTGTCACCCTTCCTTACTTTCATCTGTTTTCTTCAAAAAGATGATTGTTTGGCATCACGGTGTATAGTGTGTTAACGACCACAACATTTGAGCAAAATCGCCACACCAGTACTTTGAGTATTTTGATTAAAACAGGTATATATGTTTCTCTTAACTCCCGAAAAATATGGAAAATGCCTTTATAATGAAACCTTAACTTGAACAGTGTATTAAATTAATGCGAGTTTTATATTGACATGTCAACAAACCTGACACGTGTTTGTATTCTTTATTTCCCGTGTATTTATAGTTGAATGCATAACACATCTGAAGTCGTAATCGGATTTCGAGTTGGTGGCAACTATTCACACCACAAAAGCAATTGCTTTCAGTGAGTTTGCTTCATAGATACTAGGTAAAAATTCTATATTTCTATATGTTTGGAACGCAATACAACATGAAGGTTATTTCACGTGTTTACGTTCACATTTTACAAATAATAACACGAAATCCACCCACACTCTAACTTTCCGATACATTGAATAATATCGAATTAACTTGTCATATGTATTAATCTCTGAGAGATGGTTTGTCACGCCATACTTTGAGGTAAAATGTCACAATACATAAGTTAATTGTCAAACATCGCTTGATCGAACTCACGTTTTTAACTGCATACGAATATTCCGAAAATAACTAAGCACATATGTTCATTCATACCTGATAGTGTTTAAAGAGCAAGACTCTGACGACGTCCTTAATGTTTACAGTCATACTTAGACGTCAAAGGTAAAAAGCAAGCGTTATTTTGTTATTTTTTTATAGTTGATCTATTACTACTGAGTGAACTTTAAAGATGTCAGTATTTTCTTCAGATTTTTGTTTCCAATGACTTCATGAATTCATTCCACACGACAATTTCTATGTTTCATTCACGTTACAGGCTAACCAATTTGATGCCAAGGTCACACTTTACATGTCAAATGGGTGTGATTGCTTTCCGTATGAACATGTCGTTTTGCATTCATGTATGCTTCTAATACAGGTCATAATTTTCTTTATAATAACAAAGATAACGATCACTGACGCACTTGTGAAAACCAGTTCCATTTCTGTAATGAAGGTAATTTCACGCGATTTATGTTGTTGTTAACATTTAACAAATAATAACATGAAAATTATACACACTCTCAATTCCCAATACATTGAACAATATCGATTTGCTTGTCATATGTATTAACCTCTGAGAGATGGTTTGTCCTGCCATACATTGCGGTAAAATGTTAAACACAAAATTGCATTGTCACACATTTGTTTATTAAACACTTCCAAATGCATAAACATATTCAGAAACAAACTTAGCACAGATGTTCAGTTATACTTGATGGTGTTTAAAGCACAAGACTCTGAAGAGTTCGTAAATGTTTACAGTCATACTTAGACGTCAACGGTAAAAACAAGTGTTTTCTTCTTATTTTCCAAAGTCGATCAATTACTACTGAGTGGACTTAAACGACTTAAGTATTTGATTCAGATTATTATAACCAATTACTCAATGATTTCATTTCGCATGACTATTTCAATGTATCATGCACGTTACAAGTGTGCCAATCAAAGGCCAAGGTCACACTTTTAATGTCAAATGTGTGTGATCGCTTTCCGTATACACTCGTGGTTTTGCATTCCTTTTTGCTTCTAATACAGGTAATACTTGTCTGTATAATACCATAGCTTTTCGATTGCAAAACTCTTAAAATTTTAATGTGGTGGGTACTTGTTCCATTGAGCTTTATAAGATTATATTTGTGTTCTTGTGAGTCTTTTGTATTTACAATTAATTCAAACTTAAATAAAATATTCCGAAAAAAAAGTAATTTTTGTTTATTTTAATTTTTTAAAAACATGTTTCGGCCATAGCCTTTATCAGTAGTATTAATGGATAATAGATGGATGAACACAGGAATAAATCATTCAGTGATTTACCCACTTCGAAAATCTTTGAAAACGTAACGGAAAATATTCAGAAAATACATGAACAAGAAACCTTTATTACATGCACAAATTGTTGTTTCATGTATTCAAAAGTTCTATGGACCGCGATATCTTTGGGCAGGTGTAGTATTACCATGGAAGCATTTGGTTGACGATTGGTTTAAGCATTGTCAATAAGCCCAAGTCAATGGAATATAAAATTGTCTTTGATGACGTGTTTTATTATTTAAAAATCGTACCAATAATGTACGACAATCAAGACACAAAACATCCAGCACGATAATATGTTTACTTATCAAATCCTGATCGCTAATACGATATGTTTAATTTGTCGCCGATGGCTGTCAAATCTGTCTTAAATATTGTTCTGTACAGATGATAACAGAACCCACGAAGCGGTCTTTATATCACGAATAATTATTAACATTTATATTCTAGTTGAAATGAATACAATAGAACTATCCTGTGACTTATCTCACGTATATAAGGCCTTTCGTTTTAATAGTTACCTTAAAGTGGTGTCGGCTATATGTACAGAATGTGGCTGATGTATTTGGTTACATGGGCTTTCCTTTTCGGGAGCGCATTTGCTCAAGGACGTAAGTATTGTTTTGTTGATATTTGTCATCTTTTGTCCTGATGCTAGGGCATGCGCTCAATTAAAGCTTGTAGTTTCATTTTCTTCTTCTATATGGCTTCAATTGACAGAATCACTCAATAAGATACATGGTCATACAATTTCATTTAATCAAAACCACAGCAGTGAGTCAGTAACGTCCTATCAAATTTATCCGAATATTACTGTTTAATAATAAGTGAGTAGTAAAAAGATTTTACGCGTGTTGTGATAATTGTCGAATAAAAAACTACATGTTTTACGCAAGCCTGCCTGATTACTACGTTAGCTGCCTGTATTAGGATTTCCTAATGTTTGACAAATTGAAAAAAATAGAACAGACAGTTATGGTACAATAGAACAAGCACTATAAAGATATTATTAAATGTTTCGTTAAGGACGGTACTGGAAAAATGTAGCACATACTATTGCAGCAATATGGAACATGTGTAAGTTGACCAATTTAGCATTCAAGTTGATTGTCTTCTAATTAACTGATACCAGACGTGCGCGTACGTGATGTGTGCGCGAACACGAACATGGCAAGGCCAGATGGTTCAATAAAACAGGGATACTTACAACTTACATGTTTGCAACAATAATGTGCATAAGTTTGTTCATAGCACATGTCAGGATTAACTAATCTCATTACGTTAATACATGTTACTCTTAAGGGCCAAATGGTTGACACTGTTTTCACTTTTATATTATTAAAATATGTATCACGAATACGGCTGAATTCCAATAATTAACAATTGTGTTTCTTTCAAACTATACATTTCTTTAGAAAGACAATACTGTCAATTCGGAAAATAGCCCATCGAGGCGAACACTTTCTCATTTAAACGAAACATGCCATAAGAAGAATAACATGGACAATACTGTTTATGTTTTTACCTTCACAGAAAGCATGTGGCATTACGAAATTTTTCATATGGGCCAAATCGATTATAAATGTTTAATATATATATGAATGATCAAATACTAAATATAAACATGTATGATAAGAATCACCGAGAACATGTTCATGTATAATGATATACGAGTAGTTGTTAAAGTTTCTAATTGCATAAAACATCTGATAAAAATGTAATTTATTAATTACTCTAGTTAAAACTCGTTCAGGATACGCAAGATCAGGAAAACCTGCTTATTAATATGTTTGTCAAATATTTATTTAGATGAACTGATTTTCTAGTTAAGTTTGACAAACCTTCTGAAATGTGTTTTGCTTCAAAGTGCAATAACTCCGGTTTAAACTGAACCAAATCACCCATGCTGATTACATGTTTGCAAAGTTTTATCGTTTATGCAACAATATTTGCGCTATACAAATAAAAGGAGCTCACATTAGTGCCTAAGCGGTTGAAGAAAGGCGGAAAATGAACGCCTGGATTGGAACTACACACGCTTAAGGTGGCTTGATACATTCCAAGCGAGATATTGGTGGAAGGGAGTCTAGATTTAAGACGGCAAATGACGTATAGTTCTGATTTCGTAAGCGGATTTCACAACATTATGCTCATGTGTCACTGATAAAGTTTTGAGGAACGTCCGCATTGGGAGCTACAAGTAAATCACAACTCCGCGTGCTTCTCGCGTGATCAGACTGAATCCAGTTGATAAGATGATTGTCTCTGATTGTCTTGTATTTTTTTTTTAAACAGAACGCGAATGTGATGAATAAATTTACACACGATACGGTTAATGTTTTTAATTAAATAGTCTGATTAAAACCAACAATAATATGCATTATTTGGCTTATAGCACATTTCAGAAACAACAGAACACAACTTTTTTTAAACAAAACAAGTTAAGTTTGATATAAAAAAAGTTTCATATCGGTAGTAATGAGCAAAAGGGTTGACACTATTTTAAACATGTCAAAAGCTGACGCACTAAAAGGCTTACCAATCAAAGGCAAAGGTCACACTTTCAATGTCGAACTGGGACTGCTTTTTAACCTATTTCCTTCAAATACATATCATATTCTCAATTATAAATTATTGCCTCTTTAACGCGTAATGTGGGGGTATTTTTCACCTGAGACCCTTTTTGATGATATTTGTGTTCGTGTTTTGTAAATGTGTATTTGCAATTTATACATATGCAACCTTCCCCATTTGCCATTCAAACCACGACAATAACAATCATTAGTTTGGAGATCCAAAATAGTGTGTACACAATGTATATAATCAAGTCGCATTTATTCCTACACATAGTTCTTCAGAAATCATAATAAATCTTCCAGCTATAATTTTCCATTCTAAAGTAACGGCAATAATCAGAAAACATCTTTAAATGGAAATGTTATCGAATACGTTTGTTATGTTTTAAAAACATTTTATGGACCGTGGTATATGTGGACGGTTGTATTACTACCATCCATTGTAACATTCGGTTACGATTGTTTGATACCTTGTCATTGAAAACAAGTCGATGGACTATACATTTTGGTGGTGACTAACATAAGTTAAATAAAAATATCGGACACAATACTTAACTGCAATAAAAACCCGAACACATCAAGTGCCATCGTCATGTGTTTACTAGTCTTTATCGCTGATACTGTTTATGTTATGTTAACATGTTTTTCGATTGCTGCCAACTCTGTCTTAAATATTGATATGTAAAAATGGGAACGAACCCCATGAATCGGTCAATGACATTCAGCTGGCAAACAACGAATGTATTAACGCTAAACTATTCTGTCAGGAGATATAATTAACCAATCGTATTTCTTATCTCACATATATAAGGTTGTTTTGTTAAATATTTGTCTTAAAGTGGTGTTGGTTGTACAACATGCGGTATATGAATTGGGTTTTATTTTTCCCTTTTGGGTTGCACCATTACCATTGAGTGTAAGTAATGTATTGATCAATCACGTTTGTCGAAAGTTTATTTTATCGGTTCATCGAGCCACACTATACATTGTCGTTACCTTTTTGTTTTCAGCCACCACAGGAAAAGAATTTGTCACTGGATTTATGAGCTTTACGTATGGCAGCATATTGAAACTCGATATTGCCTCAAGTACAAATGGGGATGTAGAAGTGATTGTACCATATCTGGGAATGAATACAACATACTCTTTTAATAAAAATATTTCACTAAATATAAGCAAAAGTCTTCAGCTTTTTGGCACTCAGATTGGAAACAACGGCGTTTTGATTAAATCAAATGTGGATATTTCGGTTTACGTAACGACATATCGACAAGATGAAAATGGTGAAGACACACATGTAGCCCTGCCGGTTAAAGCACTTGGACGAGCATATTATATTGCCAGTTATACGCCTTACTATTCTGATTATCCATCACAATTTATGGTGATATCACCGTTCGCGAACACTGAAGTTAACATATCATTTCCTAACGGCACATCGATATCAAAAACACTGAACTCGTTGGACGTTTATCAGGAAGCGTCCCCATTGAACGATCTCACTGGTACTATCGTCCTGGCAAGTAAACCCGTATCTGTGGTTAGCGGAGCGTCTTGTTCGTACGTTTTTCAACCCAACGATTGTGAGATGATTGGGGAACAAATGATTCCAACAAATGCCTTTCAAAGGAATTTCATAGTTCCGCCAATCCTATCCAAACAATTCATGGTTCGTATATTTAGTAGTCAAAGAAATAACACAGTATGTGTGAAAAACGCATCGTTTGAAAATTGCACGAGGCTAGGATCAAAACAATGGTTTGAATCGGAACCGACACGTTCGTCCTTAGTCGTCACTAGTCAGGAACCTGTTTCCGTCATACAATACAAAGAAAGTCAATCATACATGACACTCATTCCTGGGATTGAGCAATTTCTGAACTCGTACAGTTTTGTTGTGCCAGACTTGTTTCCCAGCGACACTCACTTTATTTCGGTTACGATAGTCTCTTCATCAGCTCAAACACTTCGACTAGACGGCAAAACGTTAAGAGAAAAACTTGTTGACAGCGCTCCCGTGGAACCTCCATTAAACAATTACACAGTCCTAACGTTCAGTATAACCTCTGGATACCACGTGATGACATCGACAGAAACAAACGTTGTTTTTGGATTGATCGTATTTGGACTCGGGTCCAGGGCCGCATATGGGTTTCCTGCTGGGATGAACGTCGGTAAGTATGGATAATTTATTTAAAATGCACGTTATGTAATAAACAAACAACATTATGGGAAAAATAAAGAAGATATATCCTAGTTGTATATTTCAGGTCCGCGTATACTTATTATTTTAACTTTTTGTTTTATATTACACCATTGATTACAATGGATTACCCATACGTCTTTTTCCAGATATTGATTCGTGGGACATTTTTTTTCGTTGATTAAGTTGACCGATCCATGAATTAAACACAAACACATCGGAAAATGAGCGGTGCAAATTCCCTGTTTTTTTTTCGAAAATCAGAAATCCACGAACTGACGTGTGAACGAAAAGGTCATTTTTTTAAACCATGAATATTAATGCCCATGAATATAAATGATTTCACATTATGTATTATTATCTGGTTTTAACGGTCACCTGTATATGTCAAATCGGCTTCATCGGAAGGAACTGTTACTTCAGTGAGTATTTGTGTTTTGAAATTTTCTCAAAATCCAGATGTGGACTTTTGCCCCACAATACTTCCAAATGAATGAACCTTAATTTTGCAAGCACTAATCAAACAAAATCCACACAACTATTGCAAATGGAGGCCTTAATTTGAAAATTACCTAATGAGGAAATAAACGCAGTTGTACTTCGTCCATCGTCGACATTAACATTGTGAACACAGCATATGTTCTAATGATATCTCAGCCGAGTTCACAAACCAATGTAGAGCCAAGACAATATCTTCATTTAATTTTCAAAACTTCACAAACATGAAAAACCGTTCAGTTGTTTTGTGTTCCGTGTCAGTGGCCTCAAGCCTTTTGCACTTTTGTTTCATTGTTATAACGTTTGCGTTTGTCAGTCCGTCGGATATATTGCCGCGCGTAATTCTGAGGTTTTGCTGATAGAGGGCTTCAATTTTACCAACATATGAACCAGCATGTGAACTTGTGGACTTCCATTGTTTTGTTCGAATTATTTTGCCATAAATTGCATTTGTATGCCTCCACAGAGGCACAGATGTTCGGGCTGAACCTATCAAAACATATTAACAAACATATTTAAGTTCAATTGTTTTCGGATTATCCGGACTTATGGCCCGTTTGATAAAACATACTTTTGTTAATTTGTTGCGCGCGTTACCAAAAAGTATTGATGCTAGAAGGCTGAAAATGTACAAACATATTAACCAGCCTGTGATCGTTTGAACCTTAACATTTCAATCGGGATGTTTCTTACATAACCCTAGTTATGGCCACTTATTCGCGAAAAAAAGATATTTTTTATTATTTTTTCATGCTTTTAAAGAGATGATACTTGCTAAACATATAGTCATGTAAACTTGCTCCTTAATGAAGTATAATGGCAGCGACCGTTAATCACGCATGCAATGGACCCCTTTTTTAAATAAAAAGCGCCGGATACTCTACAAGTGTTTGCTACTCAACTAACAAATAATTTACATATCGTAGGAATATAATCTATAATGGCAATATCCGTGCATGCGCAAATAAACATCCAAGCTATACCTCTTTTCCCAGATATTGACGAATGCCTATCCTTCTCGTGTCTTCACGGTGGTACGTGTTTAGATGGTGTCAACGCTTACACCTGTGTATGCCCAGCTGGCTTCAGCGGAAAGATGTGTGAAACCAGTGAGTAATATTATGTTTTCATAACGTAGGAATATACATTCATAATATCAATATCCGTGCATGCGCACATAAACATACTATAAATTCCCCACAATATTGAATGAATCAAAGTATAACATGTTTTTTTTTAAAGGAAATCCATGTCACTGCTTGTAAATTCTGTGCTCCGTATAGTATTTGACTGAAAGGAAAAATTACTCAAAGAAGGAAATAAACGCTGTGATCTCTCTTATTTATTTTTGTTACATATTTTTAGTTCCGAGCGCCATCATAGAGATTGCCTTGGATCAAGAGTAATCTTTATGTAATGACATTGTTAACACTCACCGTTAATCACGCATTCAATTGGCAATTTGTGTTTGAAGTAAAGCTTAAGAAACTCCGTAAGTGATTGCTACTGACCTCAACAGATACCATTTCACCCTTTCCCACATTGCTCGAATTAACAATTGCCTTTGTTTGGGTTGTACTGAGATTATGTTAAGAGAAAGAGATGTATGCATAATATAGTCCAGGCAATCATATACTATTCTTGCCCTTTAGAACTCACAAAATGAGGACAATCATATTGTCGAATGGCAATTCAATCCAATTCAAGATGTTCTACTTGACATAAATTTTACTACAAGATATATGTATGTATATAAAATGTCAATTTCCGTGCATGCGCATGCGTACTAAATCACTATAACGGTTTCCAGATCTTGACAAATGTGCATCCTCCCCATGTCTTTACGGTGGTACATGTTCAAATGGTGTTAACAGTTACACCTGCGTATGTCCAGCAGGCTTCAGTGGGAAGACGTGTGAAACCAGTGAGTAATATTATGTTTGGACCTTTTTCAAGATCAAATAAATAACCGCATACGGTCATCCTGCTTGGATAAACAGTAACTATATATGTACTATTTATGTATAATGTCATGCAACTGCGACACACAACTCAAAACATAACAATGCGAAAGTACATAAAAGTATTGCAAAGTTCGTCAATCGTGGACTTTAATTAATTATGCACGTAACATATATAGAAAATATCTCTATATAAAACATGTCCTGTTCAGTCAAAAATATTGTGTCGACAGTTTCACAGAAAATTTAACATGTCTAAAATTGTTATGAGACTTTTAAAAGCAAATTGTCATTTTGACATGGAACCTTTAAATTTAAAGAAATCAAATGGTATCGTTGATTGCAGCGTCAGCAACTAACAGAACACTTATGTGCTACAGCTGTGAGGAAATGTCTGACCTGAAACTGTGCGACACGGTGCAGCGTTGTGCTCTTGGAGAGGTATCAGATACAATCTAAATGCATTATGATTTTTCAAGATTAAAAAAATAAATAAAGATAAAAACAGATTAAAATATTTAAATATTGGGAAATGAAGGTTGTGCCTAATATGTGTGAGCCAAATCGAGCACTTTTGATGTTCGATCCGAGTATATAAGCTAATCTTTATTCAACACCAATCCAAGTATTATATTTATTACATTTATCTATTACTTTAAAACGTTTCTATTGTGTTCATCAGTTCCAAACGCAAAATAACAAGAAAAACAAATACCACAACGTCATTATGGTACATGTAGATTTGTTTGTCCAAAAATGATATTTATCCCACAGGGTATTCGTCAATGTAACATTAAAAATGGTATTTAGACAAAACATATCAAGCAAGTAGTTCAAAATAATAATTTTGTAAATGCTTCCGTGTGCCAATTATGTGCTGTATTTATTCGTAGTTTTTAAGGAGAATATTTATTATGAAAGTATATTGTAACACAAACGTAGTTCAAATGAAATACAATCGGAGTGTAATATATGCCCTCAAAGTATTGGTGCAGTGGTGTTATTTCATGTTTCATTTCAAATAAATTATCATAGCCAATATAACAATATATAATATATACAAAAACTTTCTTTAGAGATGTATGGTGCAGCATGGGTACTCACAGTACAGCTCCGGATGTGCTAGTTCGATGGTATGTATCTGATTCACACGAGAAAATAACAATCAAAGTATGTGCATCTATTGACTCCGCTAAATAGATCTTATCATGACAAATATGAGACAAGCATGATTTTACATTTTTCTGTAAATCTTTCCGAAGGGTTGCAATATATATTTTCTACAAAATATGAGTTTTTTTAAATGTCATAAATATTCTTTTGTTTACAGGCATGTTCAAGTGCACAATCATCATTCGGACATTGTACAGAATGCTGCGACAATGAATATTGCAATAGTCGGGGATGCGGCGATAATGGTAGGATGTATAATTTATGAATTATAATATTGAAGAAAACCCTTAACCAATAGTGCAAACAAACCATTGGCTTCTGTCGTTTAATTCTGATTTAACTGTATTAAATTTGTCGTATGTATATACATCAAATACGATTTTTACAGTTCCAATTAAGAACTTAATTATACAATATTAAACAGAGCTATTCTTTTTTAAATCAAAATAATATCATGTAAGACGTTACCTGTACAGGTATAGTTCCCAGAAGTGAAAGAGGACCAGTTTGCTTTGACTGTAGCCATGTCGCCAAGACTAATCAGTGCAAAACAGTGAGACCATGTTACAAAGGCGAAGTATGATTTATATTTTGACAAATTGAGCAATGTATAAACTTTATAAATGTATTCGTATAAAGTGAATACAAACAAGTAATCATTTACATTATTAAAGTATATTGTTACGTCGACGATTCATAAGTTTCTATTTAAATTATTTTATTTCATATTATTAATATTTTTATGCCCCCGAAAGTAGGCATATAGTGATCGCACTGTCCGTCTGTCCGTCTGAAATTCCGTCACACTTAAAGTATAAAGTTTGCGTTTAGGTTTCGAAAATTGTGGAAAAAGGGGGCATATGTCATCCTATGGTGACAAGCCTTGTTTTATATTTTTCAAGTTGTGCAGTATTGAAGAATTTGATTGGCTGGGAGAATCCCATTTCAAACTTGGCTGCGTGACTGCAACGGTAGGTTATATTATTTAGAGTTTATATGAATAACACAATTCTCTGAATCGTACCATGAGTCAACTTCTCTTACCCTAAAGGCAAGTATGAATAAGTTTAAATAACTGAATAAAATAAAATATAATGAAAATTCATTTTTTTAATTTATGTGGATGAATACCTTTTTGTGTAGTGCAATTGAACATGGTCGTTCTGTTCCAGTGTAGTGACATTGAACATGGTCGTTCTGTTCCAGTGAAGTGACATTGAACATGGTCGTTCTGTTCCAGTGTAGTGACATTGAACATGGTCGTTCTGTTCCAGTGTAGTGACATTGTACATGGTCGTTCTGTTCCAGTGTAGTGACATTGTACATGGTCGTTCTGTTCCAGTGAAGTGACATTGAACATGGTCGTTTTGTTCCAGTGTAGTGCCATTGAACATGGTCGTTCTGTTCCAAGATGCAAGTCCTGCTGCAACGATGATTTCTGTAACACCAACTGCACGATGGGACATTCGGCTGCAATCATAGGTTAAGTGTTGGAGGTAAAGTTTACATTAAATACATAGTTAACGTAAATGAATCGATTTCCTCTCTTAAACGTGTTTTCATGATTCGTGGAATGAATTTTAATGATAAAATGTGTTGCATCAATTGTTTGCTTTTAAAACAACTTACTTGATCATTATGCTTGTTTCAGGGTAACGCAGACTTGCGCAGACCAACGCATGCTAATGCAATCTAACCACTTTGCGATTTTGTCCATGTATTAAAATAAATTCATAATTAATTGGTTTTAATTGGGTGTGCTTAGTAAAGGATATTTCAAATAAAACTTGATCTTGATACTTGCTTGTATTGTTCACCAATATATCAGCTTAAACATATGGCAATTGTTTAACACATGGAATAAGCAGCTAGTTGTGCCTCTGTTTCTGCCAACAGTAATACAGAAAAAACGCCTATTAACATAACAATTACCTAACGACGTGCAACATACGTTATATGATATTTTAATTTACGTATGGGATATGGACTATTAGTATGGATTAAGGACGAACAGGTCTTTTTATGTTTAAACCTATTACTATAAAATATTAGGCTTATTGAGATGCTCTCGAATCAGTTTCATAAGTAGAACCAGTACTTGGCGTCTTTGGAGATATCTAAATAACTCTTCCACAGTGGATATCATACCCCTGACCTCCCGGTCGTAAGGTGTACACCATATCCACTTTGGGAAGACGACATTGTAAAAATATTTTGTTTTGTCTCTTAAATTTATTTTTAACTTGTACTTATGTTTCGATCTCGTTTGATACATTTCTTAAATAAATGTTCTTTAGTAGGAACCATGCAGCTGTTAAACTTCGATCACCGTTGTTTTTCCGAGAATCTATCTGCACTCAAAAAATCATGACTCAACTCACATTAGAAAACGATGGATTTAAAGTTTATTGCATTTGACATCGAACACATGCAGATGAGTATAGATAATCGTATACATACATATTGCAATACTGTTGTTTGACTTTTATGTTAACTCTGTGGAAAGCAACTTCAGTATTGTTGAACTATAAACATATATTACAAAAGAAAATTATGTACACATTCATAAAACTTGTACTCACATGCTAAACAATTGATATATTTAACGCTGTACAATTATTACTCGGACAAACATATTCAATAAGATCTTTTTTTAGTTTTGATACTAGTGCACATAATGTGGTGAAATGTGTCAAATGTATCCCACATGATCGTTTGACAAAAACATAAATGAAAAATGATAGGTCAACAGGGATTTTATTTATAATTATCTCAGTTAAAACTGATAAAAGCCGATAGAAAATCTTTCCTACGTATGGACAGGGAGCTTTAAAATACATGCACGTAGAGTAATGTTTACGATTTTCAAGAATGAATATGAATTTTCCCATTCCTTTTAATTATAACAGAAGTAAAATCAACGTGTAATTGATGCTTCAGGGAATGCTAATGATTCATGGACTGTATAAAAAACCTGAATTGATTATCGAATGGAGATCTTCGTAAACTAAGAGACTTCACAACGCATGTTTAGGAACCAAGCCATCTATTATTTCTTTATGATATTGCATGGCTTTAGTCGTTGATAATTTTTTCAGTCCGAATATTCGAAAGGTGCTCAAAGTTATTAATCGAGCAGCGCATTCAAGCTTGCAAACAATGTGGAGGAAATGACCCTCATCGTATGTAAGATAACAAATACTAAAAAAAGTATGACAAGCTATCAGCAATAAAAATGAATGTTAATTATGCAAAACAGTATAACACCATATGAAAACTGAGTACACTACAACGGCAGCCATTTAACTAACAAAAGTATATGTATAAAATAAGTAATTAGTTTCGAAAACTAATAGTTTTGAAAACACTTGCGCTAACACTTACATTTTAATAATTATGTCTGTGATGCAGAATTACGTTTATTTAAAAACAAAAACAGTCAATTGTGTATGGATATAGAATTTATGCACCGTCATTAAATAAATGCTTAAAGAGGAATAATACATTGTATCATATATATTATAATGTTATGTAATTGATTTGAACATGCTTCGAAATCGTATGAAGCATATACCGGTATTTAATAAACATATCAAAATAATATTCTGTATTGATGTCAGATCGCGTTTCCTAAATTCATTACATATTGAAAACAAATGTCTCTTTTCTTTCGTCAAATTCATTCAAATTAGAATTTTGATCTGACCCCTTGGTCACCAAGTTATTATCATGTGCGTCGCATGTTGTTTGTAAAATGAGTTTTTGTTTTACCCATTTTACCCATTTATTTACCCATAACTTTTGACCCAGGGGTCAAATCAAAATTCCGTCACCGTCACCGTCGCACATATGCTCATAGCTACCATGTGTGTAAGTTTAAAGGTTCTAGTGCTTATAGTGTAGGAAGAGATAGTGGCCGATCAAAACAAAATAATGGAGATCAATACAATATCCCCACGCTTTTAAAAGCGTTGGGATAATTATGACAGTTATTAATTAAACAAATATTAAGTGCACGCATATATTTACTTACATAATACAAGTATATATGCACGCGAACACAACATACCTCCCGTGTAATTATTTTAATTTCAATATAAAATAACGAATTGCATATATATTGTCAATATTGTGTTTACTTGTATGGACAATATTTCCGTTGTATGCTATGCGATTGGTTCGCAAAAATATGTTTAATTTCAAATTTGTATATGTCTATTTACTTAGTAAACAACACTCCGTTCTGATGATTTTCATTTCTGTGCAGTGGTAACGTTTTTTTTTTACTTGCGGACTTAACGTTCGAAAAATGCATGCATGATTAATTGGCAGACATAACAAAAATAGATAAACACACACCATACATTATTTAGTTAGCTAGCCCTTTGGTTTCGAGTTTTGTAGATTTGTATGGTACCTTGGTGGTTTTCAAACAATTATGCCGGTCTGGGCCTTAAAGGCCTGCATGTGTCTACGCCACTGCAATTTAAATAAACAGATAGCAAGAAAGTATCTTAACACAATTTGCCAACATTTACATCAAAAATGAATTACAACATTATTAGAACAACACAACCGCTCGTTTTTTATACATAAAAAAACTACCAATAGTTTACGACATCCGAGTTGTTTATGACGTACAATATGAGCCTTACGTTAATATTAAATAAAAAAGTGAATATAAGCTCCCATTGTTTTACTCTTAATATTAGAAGTACAGACATGTACAAATGTACTGTGTGTACAATAAAAAAACACTACTACTAACATGTATTTCTGATTTGGAAGATGTTTAACCCAATATAATGCTTCTTATTTGTCACTGATAACGTTACGGAGAATTCCGAATTAGGAACTAAAAGTAGAACACGACAACCAGTGCGCCTTGCTTAATAAGACTGAATTTAGCAATCCAAATGATTTCCATGTTACATATTTAGATGGAATAAAACGCGTATGTGATCAACAAGTATGAATACGATAATTACCAGTTTAATTGTTTAATAAAACAGTATCATTAAAACCAAAAACTAAATCGACATACCTTTGCTTATTGCACTTTAAGACGAACACATCATGGAACAAAACATTGATGGTATTTCAATTTAAACAACACATGTTTATTGTTATATACACAATTGAAAGTTTTGTATCGATAGTTAAGTGCCAATGGGTTGAAACCGTTTCACTTTTATACAATTATAATAGGTATTATGCAGAATGACGGACTAAATAAAATACAATAATAGTTCACGCAAAATATACTTTTTCGAGGACATCCGACCCGTTTAGAGCGTACAATAATAGTTTTACACAACGATGCAATGAAAACGCAAATATAGTCTCCATTACGTTTACTATTATTATTATTTCGCCTTTTTAAAAGGAGTTATGAACTTTTCAACGTGTTTTGATAAAACAACAGTTTTATACCACTGTAAAGGCAATCACGAACTCATTGTGCAATGATAATTATAATCGACGTGAACCCCAGTCTGCCAGTTATTGTTATTTGTGCAGCGTATGTATAGGCCACATAAATGATCAATAACATAATATGAACGCGCATTACATTTTGATTATAACATATCATAATGGACATTGAGCAAAAGTATAATTTTAATTTCTAGAGTGTAGGTTTTTGATAGTTTTATTAGTTATTGGCTTGTGTTTAACAGTATGTTTGCATTTCCTTAATTGGAAAATTCGCGAAATTAGATTGGCGTTCACAGTTTTCGCTGCATACATGATCACAAGAAAGCTAATGGGAAAAGTGAGCTGAGTCAGCAACGCCACAAATAACGAAATTATAGTGACTATAGTATCACTGGGCAAAACATATTCAATGATTGATTACGTACTGGTAATATCAGACATACCAACTAACGTATATTATAATACGTTGATGTAATACAACATCGTATCCGTATGAGGTTGCTTGGTTCAATGCATAAATAGTTAGAATCCATGTATGGTTAACATGGTTCCATATAATAAAAAATAGCCGATATATAACTACTTTGGATTTATATAAGGATGGTTTATTTCATTTATTGTTGTTTTAAGTTAATATGATTATAAAATGAATCCGTGACAAAACTGTTCAACTCAGTGATGTTGCCAATACTCACTGCTGCCGGTAATTAAATATATATTATATATGTACAAATTGGTTCCGTACAACCACTATTCCACTCAAAACATTGTTAATTGTAATAATATAATTATTCTCGGATTAATATAAACCTATATATTGTTACGCCTACATGAAGTACATGTGTGTAACATATTGAGTACGAGCATTATTTTGGGACATGACCTAAGAAGCAAGGTTATGATCCATTGAATGGTAAAAATGTACTAGATAACGATCCCTTATGCACTTGTGAAATTCAGTTCAATTTCTGTAATGAAATTAGCTTCACGCGAGTAATGTTGTTGTTAACATTTAACAAATAATAACATGACAATTATCCACACTCTCAATTCCCAATACATTGAATACTATCAATATAACTTGCCACACATATTAATCTCTAAGAGGTGGCTTGCCCTACATACTAGCGGTAAAATATCAAAATATAAATATAAATTAATTGTCAAGTATCACCTGACTTAACTTAAATTTACAACTGCCTAAAATATTAAGAAGCTACTAAGCACAGATGTTAAATTATGCTTGATGGTGTCTGACACACAAGACTCTGAAGACTTCGTCATTTTTCACTATCTTACTTATATGTCAAAGGCCAACATAATTTGTTTTCTTGTTATATTTGATTTCTGATCTTTTACTACTGAGTGAACTTACGTATTTGAGTCAGAGTATTTACTCAATTACTTCATGATTTCATTTCGCATGCCTATTTCAATGTATCATGCACGGTACAGGTGTACCAATCAAAGGGCAATGTCACGCTTTTACTGTCAAATGTGTGTATTTGCAGTTTAATCCCATTTCCTTCTAAATCAGGTGATGTTTTTTTTTTAAATAATATCATAGTTCTTCGATTTAAAAATCCTTAAAAGTGTATTCTGGTGGGTACTTTTCCGATTGAACTCTTCTTGATAATATTTGTGTTTTTGTATTTAATGTTTGTATTTACAAGAAATACATTTATACACATCAATAGGTTGGAGATTTAAAATGCTTTGAATAATAGAATAAAGATTATTACGTCTGACGCATAGGTTTTCAAAAATCATACTAAAACCTCCAGTTTTTTAAACACTTCATAAACTTAGAAAATAGTTTAAACATATCTGAAAGAAGCAAGATGTATTGAATGTAAGAATTGTTGTTTAATGGACCGCGGTATGTGTGGTCGGTTTTATTATTACCATAGTAACATTTAGTTGACAATTGGTTTAACAATGGTTCATAAGCACAAGTTATTGGCATGTATTTTAGTATCGGATTAACAACTTATTGCAATCGAACTCAAAAACATGCAATACGATAGTTTGTTTGCTTGTCTAACATTTATCGCTAATGTTATATGTATACTTCTTCTTCCATTGCTGTTTAATCTGTCTTAAATATTATTCTGTAACAATGAGAACAGGACCCTCAAAGCGGTCTATGGAATCCATGCAGCTCAACGACTTTTATCATACTAAAAAATAAGATCACGAATTATAAACGTTGTAATATAAACAGGTAGACATAACAATATAAAAAGAACTCAGCGATTATGCACAAAATGTCATGTCAGAGATATTGAAGACGAGTACCATTTTATCATTATATGCCCAGCCTTCAATGCACTGCGAAAAGAATTAATCAACGCGTACGATTATAAAAGACAAAGCATGTTTAAATTTGTTGAATTAATGGGTATTTCAAACAAAAAGCAAGTAAGGAATCTGAGCAAGGTCATGTGCAGAGCCTTGATGCAGTCCCAATCTAGCTGACTAACCCTGGCTATTCAAATATTTACTAATTTATTTCTCTTCATCTAATAGTTTGGGAAACAAACTCGTCTTCTTTAACGTTTAATAACCGTACTATGTTTATAGTTTTCATCCTCCGAATGTGTCTGTACAAGTTCTTATTATATTCACTTTATGCATCATCTTTATATGTTAGTCTAAAATAACTCAAATAGTATAGTAACATATTTTGCACATCGAAATTTTTTTATTCATGTTGTACAATTAAATCTTCAAATAATTCATGTATAGCCTTAACGGTAATTTTAAACAAGGCAAGATAATAATGAATACAAGATTCTACATGTTTGATTGTTACGACGAAGTTTGTTCTAAATTATGCTGCTTTAACTTTTTGCTTATAACGTTTTGGAACATTTTAAATGAGAAACTAGAACACAGGTGAGCGAGCTTCGTGCGTGATTAAAATTAACAGTTCCCAATGATTGCCCTATTCATATTTTAGAACAGAAAAACAAGGGCGAAATGAATTAGTCCGAGCACGATGATGATAAGACAGCATTATTTTACAAATTTAACAAAGAAAGTTCAAAAGTAAGCTACCGTACATTTAAAAGTTGCGTAAAAACATTTCGATTCAAAATACCTTAATCGAGTTGTGCGTGTGCAATCCAGGTTTACATTATGTACACAGTCTCAAATTTATAGTATTCAATATAAATTATCTGATACACTAAAGCGAAGTAGTTGTCTGCCCTGTTGTTTACCTGTAAAACCAAAAGTTAAATCCTTGCAGATCAGTTACGATTCCGAGTTTGTCCTTGTTTCTTCCATTGGAACTAAATGCGTTTTTCTAAATATTTTTCACAAACTTAGATTTTTACTCATGGTTTGAAACACAAACAAACGAGCATAAAACATTAAATATGTTTTCCCAATAATAATAAAGAAACAACAACAATTAAATCGACCATCGTCACAAAGTGTGTTATTACGACATAATTTGATTGGATCTGTACTAAGAAACGATGGGGAATAAAAACCGTCTCCTATCTACCAAGCCGTAAACAAAACAGTGTCATCGGGAAAAGTCTTAGAAGTTTTTGCAATTTCTTTGTGATTCGAAAACGTATGAAAAAAACAAAGTTACCATTACGTAAACGCTAACATATCCAGGGAGTACCGTTCTTCTTCTCGATTGTGCTAAACACAACGAGGGGGATTGAAAACCTGAGATGGGAACTACACAACCTAATGATGGATTTTATACATTCCACGCGAGGGATTGATGGGAGGGACCCTGGCTTTAAGAAGTCGACTAACATTCATGTCTCCTTTTGAGGATCTTTCATTATTTAATTCTACGTATTTGTCTCTTAGAACGGTTTGGGTGAATGCCCTAAGAAGGAACTAAAAGTTGAACTCTTCGCGTTTCCGGCGTTATCAGCATGAATTCAGTTTTCAAGTTGATTGTCGTGTAACTAACTTCAACCAGACACACGTCAATCTGATGTTTGTGATGAACTAGTACGAACGACAAGGTCGCGATCACGATAAAGAAAATGTCACGTTTTTAATAAAACAAAGATAATTAAAACCAAACATGTTTGCAACAAATAATGTGCAAATATTTGCTTATTTCAGGTAGAACACATAGCAGAACATAACATACATTTTATTTTCCACTCAAACAAAACAAGTTAACCTGATATAAATAAAATGATTACAAATATAAACAATTCAAGCGAAACATACAATAAGCGGCAAACATGGGATAAAATCAATGTTTATTCTTTTAACTGTAGTAAAAGTATGTCACAATATGTTATTATTAACATATTAATTCAAATCGAATATCATTGTTTTAAAATCTAAGAATGCTTAAATTTTAAATTACCATATAAATGTATATTATTATAATTATTATTATAATACAAATCACTGCGAATATAGTTTGTTCGAAATAATAAAGTTGTTAAATTTACCTTATAGCAACTTATTAGTTCGGACGAGTTTCCAAAATGAAAACATAGTGGGGATTTTTATAATACAGTTGTATTCGTTAAACTCGCTCACATTTAAATCATTTATAGATTAAAATTTAAACGCACTTTTCTTTAAAGAGCAAGTTTTATATAACGCGTGTCACCATTTTTGACAACTAAATATCGCTATACATAACTCATTGTCAAGTGTCCGATCGAATTTTAAGATAGGTGGCTTTGCAAATTTCGATTAGTCTATCGTCATGCGAATTATTTTCCATATCTATGACTGAGTAGGCGACGGCTTTTCAGACTCGTCCTTGATAGAACCAATATCGGATACGTATTTATCATAAGCAATATAATGCAACGTGTCCCATGCATTTAATTAATGAATGTACTTCTATCTTTGTAAAAAAATCTTGATCAATTAATATAATGTATGCTACCTTTTTCCCATGCAATAAAAAAGCACTGCTGAAAGAAAAATATCCGTAGGTTGATAAGAGAAACATTTTTCAAATTTTACAAGTAATAGTATTATGCACATTTTAAACACATATATACTATTTGTTAACAAATCGCATTTATACAAAACACTCTTAGTTGAATATTATCTCATGATTCAACGATCATATGTGGCGTGTTCTGAGAAAACTGGGCAAAATGCTTGTGCGTTAAGTGTCATCCCAGATTAGCCTGTGCAGTCCGCACAGGCTATCCGGGACGACACTTTCCGCCTTAACTAGAATTTCGCTAAGAAGAGACATTATTTAAACCAAAAATTCCATAAAAGCTGAAATTGTCGTCCCTGATTAGCCTGTGCGGACTGCACAGGCTAATCTGGGATGACAATTTACGCACAAGCATTTTGCCCAGTTTTCTCAGAACACGACACATATTACAATTGCCATGATTGCGTTCCAAAACATTGGTAAACAAATTGTAAAATTGTTTTAAAATGATAAACTTATGATTTAGTTCCGGTCGAGTTTGTGTTATCTTGGTGTTGTACGTTCTATTTTTTGTTTATACTGTGCTGTCTCATGTATTTCATTACAAAGTGTATTTAAGCAGAAATACGACGGTGTCGATATAAATGTACACATATAAAGTAGATAACACGGGGCGAGTTTGATATCAAAATATGTTGTTTACACATTTAGTTTTTTCGAAAACTTTGCAAGAAACGACAAGTTATGAACTTTTTAACGAACGCCCAAAATTCCAAGTTGTAATATCATATCAGATAAGGATTCATAGTGGAACTCAAAGCATAATGCCTGTATACAACCATAGCCCAAATGGGCAGCACTTTATGCAAGTTAGCTATCATTGATACGACAAAGTAAGGGACAAAATTCAAGACGGATGCCAACGTAATAATAAACGTCATCTTCGTCATCCGTCGTTCGATGATTGAGCTCCAGTGAAGTGTGTTGCTTGCCTTAATAGTATTTGGGAAAATGGTTGAAGGTCTTACAGCAACCATTTGTTTTCATTTGGAGGAAAGAAATGTCCGAATCTTCAGTCGATTAGCACACGACTTGATTTAACAGGTGATTTGTCAAAAGTGATGACGGCCTTTATTGCTTCTAGTTGTAGTAAGAATCCCATTTGATATTCGTTTCACGACGTATCTGAGATTTATGACCGGACCTACAACAAGTATATATTCCCTCAACGCCACTACCCATCCTCATGACCGCATAACGAAATAACACCTTATTTGATAAATATTAGTCTATTTAACATGGTCGAATACGGCAAACACTCGTTACATGATGACGTCTTTCCGTTTATAGTCATGGCTGTTGCAACATATCTGTTTTTTGCTCAATTGAAAATCGTCTTGTTAATATGAAAACTATAACAATGAAGTCATTTGATAGAAACACTTATGTGATGAAATTAAAGATATCTTATGAAAACAAAAATCACTCAAATATACTCAAAACTGGTGCTATAAGTGCATTGAGAGATTCTGACTTCGCGCACATTTAGAAACACTTAGATATTGTTTAAACCACATGCACTCTGCATTAGTTATTAGTCCCCCCCTCCCCCAAAAAACAAAAGCTAGTGGACATTATTTTATTTTTCAAATTGTCCATTTGTAATTTATTGTTTTCCTTATATGCTTAGATTTGTGCGCATAGGCATCGATTTATTCTTTAATACGAAGTAATCTGCGATGTTTGTTTTCAAGGTTTTGCAAATCGGTTGAAAATTGATGGAGTAGTGACTATTCGGAAATTGGCTGGTGTGCAGAAATCAGCATGTAAAATGTCGTAGTTACATACCTTGTTATATATATATAAGTAAAAACAATAAATTAGTGACTTACTTTTTTTTTGTATAGCAAATGGACAGTTTGAAAAAATCCACTACCTTTTTTTAGCGGGGGGGGGGGG
>VMBQ01004616.1:0-42591 GCA_007657795.1 Dreissena rostriformis
TTATTATTTTGTATCGTACTGAAAAGTTTACAAAAAGTCAGTTACGACCGTTTTGCGCTAAGCCCGCGATATGAAGCGCTCAATTTGAAGATGTCGTTTGAATGGCGATTTGACACACGACTAACGGCAATTGACAAAAGGCGCGCATGATATAGCTGAGCGAAAGCGTTAAAATGTCGCAGTATAGCATTGACGCCTTCATGCACAGCGCGTTATTCGACTGGCAATACGACATTTTAATATATTTTACATGTCGTATTTTACAGCTTAAATCGGCGCAACTCCCACGAAACGCAATTAAATAAAGTTTGTATTCACTTTATATCCCAGCATATGATAGCTCATGTTAGAAATCTTACTCGTATTATTCCTTGTTTCTAGCTCGATATCCAGTCGACACGTGGCGCTATGCGGAGGCGGACAGACGATAGGGACAGTGGAGATCATGGTCAGGGTTTGCGGTGGGTCATTGTCTTTCACCAGCAACCGGTCTTTATCGACCTGGTCATAACAAAATACGTTTATTTAGCACAACTAAAACTTGAACTAAAATTAAACATTTTGTGAATGTGTTAACGCGCGCACGCGTTTGGTTTTTGGTAAAGACTAAAAATACAATAGGGGCGGACAAGGTACAACTATACTACTATGCTTAAATAAGGAGTCACCGCGTTCCGTTAACATATTTTCAAAGAAAATACGACCACGATTGTACATTGCGTTCATCAACTGATAGTCGTTTTCTCATTTTTTATGCGAAGCGTTATGAGTTTTATGTTGCTAGAACAATAATTCAAGAAGAAGTTCGAAGGATAAGAATGATAACACATTTACCAATAAACACACATACCAAACTAGATACTTCCTCGGGTTATACCCTTCTTCACATTTGGTTTATGGAGAGGGTATTGAATATTATGTTTGAGATATTAATTTTTGCAATTAATATCAATTATCCTTTTACCTGTCACATTAAGCAACAGTGGCTTTTGTAGGCTTCTAGTTTTGATTTCAAATCACATCTCGGTTCTGAAGCAAAATATTAGTCAGTATGATATGTACGCAATGTTAATCGATTATTGCAAGTGTTGCACCTACCCTTATCCCAGCCCAGTAACCGTTACTAGCTACAAACGGGCTCTTGTAGTGCGTTCCGGTAACGGATGTAGGCGGGTTGATGAAACACGACCGTACCTTACAGCTGACCAAAAATTAAGATTAATAATCAGAAATTATTTGCTAATGTCAATAAGTGAATAAATACAAAAAAGTAAGCATAGTGTGCGTTCGGAAATGACTCGATGAATTTATTAGGAGCACGTTTCTGAAACTAAGACATTGTTTGCATATGTGTATTAATACGATTAGCTCACGGTCTGCCCCAGGTGTCCCATCAGCTGCATCTGATCAAGGTCAGCGGTCCGCGTCTGGCTGGAGATTGTTATAGGTTTAACATTTTGGTCGGGTTGACCGTCAAACAGAAACGTAACGTCAAAGCCAACGTCATTGCGAGCAGGGTCAAAGTTTACTTCACACCGAAATTTGAACGACGTGGGTTTGCCGCTTGGTGAATTACCCGTCAGGATCGGATTGGAAAGATGTGGATTTATCAGCATCATTGGATATTTGTCTGCATGTACAATTCCAGAAGTAAACAACTTGTTTTCTAAACATGTGTTCAGACCTTAAGACAAAAATATATTTAAGCAATACAAGTATGCTTATACTATATAACTGATATTCACAGTAAATAGTTATTTTAATTGACAACAAGTCCCAATCTGTTGCATACCTACACATCCACGTTCGAATCCTGTGGGGGACGTTTGATGGACTTGGCAGGGCGTCTTGACGCCTAAAGGAACAAGAACAAGGTTTGTAACTTTGTCTCATTCTATGTGTATAGAAAAAAAACAATACATCATCTTGGTGAACGTTTATCTAGCGGTACTATTACTATTACAAACTATTTCAATCAAGTTATGTTTTTCTTAACGGTATGCTACGAATAGCAGTTACCTGCGCAGTAGGCCATCTGACATCCTGGGGCAGGCACAAGGTAATATGCGTAGAAGTTCTGGCACATTTTCACCTTCGAATAAAAATAGGTGTTATCGTGATCTCCATAACTTTGGTAAATCTCATCTAATATGTAGTAATTGACAACGCTGACATATTTATGCACAAATGCATTCGAATAATATAGGGCATGTGATATTTAAACAATTTTATTTATTTTTTTATACCATATTGCTTGAATATAAGGCCAATATATTTTTTAACAATTTCGATATTGGGTGTTTCTCTAAGCGCGTATACACACTCTGATTTGAAGTTTCAACATACAGTCGTTCACGGCACATCCGCCCGGCGCAGTGGTCGGTGCGCATACGACTCCGTCCACAGTCTGCCCGAGGATGGTCGGATGACTGCTTTGCATCCACATGGGCACGTGGGTGTTGCAGTGGTAAAACGGCTGGCATGTCGTGGCCAGTTTTCCATCTGAACCAATATATGCATAAACATAATACAACGTTATAAGATCCGTTAGTTAAGCTGAACCTTAATGTTTAAGTAGATAATACCTTACCACAGTCAATTTTATATTTTCAACATTGAACACAAAAATAACCCGTTAACTATATATTTTTCTAGTTTTTCAGATGGTATCGTAAAAACGTTAGAAGTTCTTTTCTCCCTTGCATTTAAACTGTGTGATACTTTGGTTATTCTACCCGGAGTTACCATCTCATGTCATTTAAAAAATATGTGCTACGTTTTCACCAACTCGTTGCATATATCGGGGGTTAACTCGTTCTGTGTACAGACCTTTTTACGTTTTTGTATCGTTAGTACTACGCGGACAAATATGTCGCCACTGATATTAAGCTCTGGACTTTGGACTCAGATAAACACTTAACAGTTACCTATTTAATAAAGTAAAATAACAAGACTTAAGTTTTCACTGGAACACAGCGTACATTTGTGTATCCGCATTTCTATCTAATTATAAATCTGGACGACGGTGCGAATCGCAAACCTTTACAACAAGTCCGGAAGACAAATAGCTAATATTGCACAAGACCCGGCATTGAGGAGTATAGTTAATGATAAAGTGTTTTTGTTAGGGTACATGTTTGTGATAAAGAATCAAAATGAAACTCACTGGCATCTTCGAGGGTTGTGATAAATTCAAGATGGCTTCCAAGATGGCTGCCATTTTCAGTCTTATTTTGGTTTAACGTATAGCTTATTTAATGTATTATTATGTTATTTTGATATTGGTATACATATAAAATATGAATAAAGGAGTGCAAACTAATGCTATATTTAAAAATATGATGATGGCGTTCAAAATGAATCAAGATGACTGCTAACAAACATTACTGCTATAACCAAGATCATATCCTAATTTCGCATAAGAGTAATGAGTATGTACACATAATAAAATTTAGTAGCGATTAAGTGTTTAATATGTGTCTGAATTCAATAATTTCAATAACGCATGTGCAGAGTTTAGTATAACATGAACATGTCGACCTAATCCTGATAATTAGAGAAAATTACGATATCTGTTTGTACAGCACCTTGGTCAAATGTATAATTTGCAGAATTAATAATGGTGGAATTAACAACAGGGGAAGTAACTAATGTTTAGATACCTTACACTTATCAAAGGGGAGTAGCTTTTGTAAACTGGTATTTACTACATTCTGAATGAATTAAATAAGATAGCCCATGCTTACATGATGTAAATCCAATTATAATTTAAATCATTTGTGCTCAACGAATATGAGAACATGATGTTTGCATGTTAAAGATAAAATGTATTATTCGTAAATGTGTTTGTTTTATATGGCTTCTTAATTTCCGTGTATTTAATCTCTGCATGTATTGGTAAAAAAATACATGTAAGTGAGTTCTGTGTATAATGTTGAATGAACTGTACAAAGTGCAGAAAGACAATTATTCCAGTTTGTGTAGCATGAACTTAAGATCCAATATAGTGGAATGGAACTGTAACTAAACTTTTTGCATAAGCGACCATATTGGCAGCCATCTTGGTTATAATTTGGAACTTTATTTTGATTCATTTACTTCAAAACATTAACCATCATCACATCATTCTAGTTTAGCTCGAAGAAAATGCAAACGAATGGATAAAGGCATGATTATATCGCCACAATGGTACAAAAGCTGAAACGGCGGCCATATTGGACGCCATCTTGGATTTCTCAAAACCCTCAATGTTGCCAGCCCGGCATGATTCAGATTCTTGATTGTGAATTTTTTTTCAAATAAAAAATCCATTTAATATTTACACCCCAAGTCCGAGTTCTATTTCATATTCTGTCGGACTAAACTCACTGCAGAGCATTGAATGAAGAAACAAGTGTGTCTACGATTGATTCCTAGTAAGATGTTATTATCTCAATTTTGTTGGAATTATTTTTTATGCCAAACTACTGTTGGTATTTTGCCATCGATATTATACAAACTATAGGATTGCTTTCATAATGCAAAAGTATTGTTGACATCGGAAATGGGTGGTGTGCATATGAAATGCATAATGTATTCCTTGCCAACAAACAAGAGACAAGATTAAAGACGTTTACTAAGTAGATAAATCCTTAAAGGTGAAAATATACACCTACATACCGATTTGAATAGGTTTTTAAGTGAAAAGCTATGGCACGGAGCACTGTATTAACTGACAAAGTGATCTGTTAATGAAGGACAACTGGGTGTGACTTTAAAAAGGAGCTCTAGAAAACAAAATCACATAGTGAAAATATTAAGTTGGCTTTTGACGGTGAATAAGTCATGTGAGATATTAATATACTTGTATATCAAATCAATCTAGTCATTGAAAAGATGTGAAAAGTTAAGACATACCAAATAGTTCACTTTAAACGACACCTTTACCTTTAGCCAATAAGCATTTGTCATATTCACATTTTATGCTTAAGTGAGTCACATAAAGCATACTTTAACTCACCATAAGTATATATCAAATAAACCCAGATAGAAGGAACGTCCTTATTTCGTAAAGCACATACAATATAATTACAACTTACGGAAAATAAAACTACTTTTACAACTTTTATAAAAATGAGTTGTTTACAAGCTAGATTGCAAGTGGGGTGGAATCTGAATGCAATTCAAACTCAGATCAATTTGTGACAAAGTGACAATATGCTTCATAATCATAACCCGTGTTTAAAATAACCTCTTATGACTCATAACATTTTATGTTAGACTATTTTTACTAACAAGAATGAAGTATGGTGTTTTAAATTACATGGCGACATTAACATACATGTGAAATGACTAACTTTTATTAATCTTAAATCAATGCATAAAACAGGATAAACATAAATGCAAATAACATTCAAGCACGCCTGTGTAACCTATATAAGTGATGACATTAAATAATACATAAATATACCATCGGACATCTTATGCTATTGATGACAAATTATGCAACCAGTTTGAACTCGTTTGATCCTAGTTGTCCTACCGATCCTTACCATCAATTAACTTATAACAGCCTTCGGCCAGATATCTGTCACACAAGAGATTGTCGTACGTTGGGTTTGCCTCGGTAAAGTTGGAACAACGTCGCGGGTCGCCTTGCAACTGCGCCACAATACAAGGGTCAGCAGCTTGACCTGAATAGAAAATAATAAACTTCAACTTGTAGAATGTATTCAAACAATGATATATAGTTCAAAATAGTTTATAGTCTCGTTTTGCCTCTTGTCAAAGTGATATTGTGCCCCATCTGACGGTGACAAAACGCTTCATTTGTTGGCGAGTTTAAACAGCATGTTTGTTATGCTACTGTCTGGGTTTTTAAGGAAACAAACTCGATAGTAAATCATACACAACTCTGGCTAATTTGGCAAAATCAAGACAAGTTAACTTTAATAAAAAATTGCAAATGTATTTAAGGTAATATCTGTACTCAAATGTTTCATGCACAGATCAGGTACATTACATATATACAGATTTGTGTGTATGTTAGTTAAGTTACCTGAGGCTGCAATCGCCAGTAGGCACAAAGCGAGGTCCAACATCTTGTCACATCAGGCTAATCCGAACATTAGACACAGAATGTCACAGGCGGCAGTGATCGCGGACTGATCGTATCAGAGACTTAAAGGATGGCTATCGGGTTTGCAGTGACACTACCCTAAATGATGTTGACCACAAAAATCTAAATTAAATTGCAAATGGCATATGTTTATTTCAATGACAACTTTTTTGCTTTTGTTTTTAATGTTTGCGTTTTAATGTTCGATGCGAACGGAAAATATGAATCGCGTCGTGCAACAATTTTATAAATTTTGGAATTATATTAGAAAGTTTATGTGTGTTTTTATTTATTTTTTATTTTTGGGTAACGTGGTTTTAACACTGGCGTGTATTTATTGAATAGTTGTTGGCATTGATTGCGTGCGTGTTATGATGTAAGATAACAAAACTAGGTCTTTAAATCTGGGGCAAACAACCAGATTTACTAAATGTAGGTTACTGAAAATTGATATCAGTATAATCTTGACTACAAAGTTATTCTTTCCTGTTGCGAAACAGGTGTGTAGGCAAATTGATATCATTTAAGTAGATTAAACCTGTGACTTAAATGAATTTTGTTTAATGCGTTTTAATGAATATTTTTTCCGTTTCAACCGATGGAATTATCTATGCGACTTTTCCGACCAGAGTAAACAAATAAATAGACAATCGGACATCTTATGGTATTAATGACAAATTATGCCACCAGTTTAAAATCTTTTGATCCTAGTTACCTAATAAGCCTGATTACATCGGTAGACGTCCACATGCCATGTTCTTTGTCGATCATATCATGTAAGGACCTTGTATGAGAAGGGAATATGCCGTTCAAGTCGGGTAGAGATCGGACTCTTGTTGAAACGCTGTCGTAATTGCGTATATTCTGAAAGCATAGACTATGTCTTTTGGTCTGGTGCCATTCAGTTTTGGTCGAATGGAAGTCTACGTTTCGCTGTGTTTACCGTCAAAACAACGTAGGAATAAATTTCCGTCTGTGTCACAATTAGCGTAGAAACAATCGTCTGTAGGATCCAATCCGGATACCATCGAGTATATAATATGATAATACTTCTGAAACAATACCACATATAATGTAATTTTTAAATTGTATTCAATATTATATATCAACAAGCAAGTATAAAACATAGGGACATGTGTGCATCGATATAGAAGCTGTAGTTGATTTATTTCAAATAAATAATATATAAATGCTATATTATGTATAACTTATAAACACAGGTACACATGTCAATACATACATTAATAAATTATATTATATTTCTATATTTTGTTTAGTCAAAATGCTTCATAACATTCAAATTAAATATCCCTTTCAATGAACCGTTTTGACACAAGTTGCTCAATAAAAGGGTGCGTATTGACTTGACGACGAGAAAGACGGATCGCCACTTAAAATTCGCGGCAACAAATATAATGATAAAGTCATAAATATAATGCTGTATTTAATTTGATCAATTATCCACTGTTATGATATTGGAACGGTCGAACGTTTTGGAATAAATAAGCGTAAGTTACCTTTAATGTGAAGTCAACTGAAAATGTTCACGAGAAAGACCTTAAATTTTATAATTTTTATTAATTAATTAATTATGATTTTAGTTTTTGTCCGGTCTTTGTTGGGTGTGTATCACAAAAATTCTGTAATTGACAAAAAAAAAGAAACTGCAACAAATAATATTTATCTGCTGCTTTAAAATCAATTCTAACAAACAAATCGAAGATAAAATTGAAAATAAACACACATTTGATTCCGTGTTTTATTTTACTTGTTTCATCTTTGAACCGATTATAAATAAAAATCAAAATCGAGGAACCGCGTTAGAATTTTAACTTGGACTCTGGATTAAAGAATAAACAGCTTTTTTAAAGTGGTGGTTTAGAAAAGTTCGCTTGTTGATATACAACTTAATATAAGCTTATATGAAGTAAGATTTGTTAACCGGTGAAGATAAGTAGATTTATATACCTTTTTTTTGTAAATACCTTTATGAGGCTGTTTCATAAAAACAACAGAATTGTTGAGTTTGTGCAAATAGCTCTGCGCTTTGTTATAGGTTATGGAAAATTCAGCCCGTAGCAAATACCATCACAAATACATATAACGCGCTATGAGAGAATGCTGCTTGTTAAGACGTGTATGATAAACGTTTAAATTTTAACAGCATGGTAACAAGAGTATTCAAAACACTTCATCTTCTCATCGTGAGCTTAAACATAATTGATTCGTTACAGATATTAGGAAATATCTTTGTAGTCAAGCTTATACTGATAGCCGTGCTCAGTAAACCACTGCTATTGGTAGTTATTTTGACAGACTACTTCCTAGTTGAATGCTGACCTAAGCATATTTACCGAATTTTTCTTATTTGCCGTCCGTCTAGACGCCCGTGGAATGCCACATAGGAAGTTCTTCACGCAAACGCTAGTGCTAAAGTCACACTCCCTTAATATTGGATCAGTAATCGTGTAGTAATAAACATATTTTAAGAAACCAAAATTTGTATAGATAAAATGAAACCTATGACTCATTTAATGTGTTCTAGTCGTTTATGAAAACTTATTTACTATTTTGAAAGCAAAAACCTTTTCCGTTAATGCTTTAAGCTCGAGGTCCCGAGACTTTGATTGTTATATTTGTGATAGCTATCTTTGCCAAATATTGAATGTCCAAGAACTAATAATATGCAAATTTCAGTATTTACGAGTTATTTGTGGATCACATCAATATCTACGAAATATTAATTTCCTTCGACGTCATATATACACAAGTATTTCCCCAACGTATGTCAAAATTGTAAGAAGCACGTCTAATAACAAAATTTTACACACATTTGTGAAGTGTCAACTAAAACCAAACATTCACCCTTTAGGTATCTGATACGATATGTTAGCGAAAAGAGATATCGAGGACATTGCTCGTCGGGCATTCGGACTTACTTGACGTGCCATGATGTTGGTTGGTTTGTTCTTTCTGATGCTGGCAATCTCAGGTACTGTACTCTTAATAATAAGTACACCACACCATGTAACAGCCTTATCTGGAAATATTAAATGCCTATATGTATACATTCAACATTACATTGTATGTGAAAAAATGAACAAACAGCAAACAAGTTTTTATTTGACGAGTTTCGTAATGATTATAAACAATTGTGCTGCTTTTAAAAATCAAAACACATGTTTAACCAGACGACAATTTAAACCTTCCGACAAAAGTAACGTTTTTATATATTTGGGCAGAATGCTACATTCAATGAGATAAAATAAGACAATTAAATTAGTTCGTGTATAAGACAAGACGTTCCGAGTTTATGTGAAACATATAGGATATTGCAATACGGTGTCAAGCTACAGCTCTTAACAATGGTTTTAATAAATGCTGAAATTAAAGTTACTGTTTTCCTCGATCAGTCAGTGCTGCGGACCCGTGTGCTACTGCGCAGCTGATTAACGAGCCGCAACGCAGCACCAACTATACCGTGTTGGACCCCATTTTTGGCGGCATGTTCTGCGACAGATATCTGCCTTTTGGCTGGTACAAGTTCAGTGATGGTAAGGTTTGATATTGATATAAATATGGTAACAATAGGGCAACCGGATTTTCACTTCTTTTATATTGAATTAGTTATGAGCGTAGCTTATTTATTGAATAAGATATCATTTGTTCTATTACGTCCATACTCAACATCAGAGCACACACATCAGCATATATGAAGTGTCATATATATTATGTTGATCATATTTCAATGGATTGATATTTTCATTTAATAAAGACATGCTTCAAGCAATGATTTCCCATCGATGTTAAAGTCATCTAACAATATTAAGAAATATAGCATTCCTTGTGGCAGAAAAATATCTTAACACTCATTGTTGAGAAAATTTATCACAGTTTAAACAAGTGTTTGTAATTTTATTTTTATGACTGCTATTTAATGTCACATATAGTATAAAGTATTGCGATTAATTTTTAGTATTTCAACTAATATTAATTGTTGTTGGCGTCCATAAGTCTCGAGACAATGTTAAAGTCACGGTTGGTTTCTTGTGCAGCGTTTATTGTGGCTGTAAAGACCCACTCGGGAGTGGCAGTTTCTGCCGCACTTTACGCATATAAAAGCCGAGTTGGCTGCTTGCAACTGCTGTCTGCCCTTTCTCCTGTTGCGCCTGTCGTTGGCAAGCTGACGGATTCTCCCCGTACATGATGTCTTTGTGGATTCGGCCATTGTCCATGCTATGCACACAGCCCAGCCACCTGAGACGACGCTGCCGGAGAAGAGTGGCCATGATAGGGATGGCTGCGCTCTCAAGCACATCGTTATTGGTCACACGGTCGCTCAATACAATTCCGAGTACGCGCCGGAGGCAACGCATATGGAAGGCGCACAATCTTTTCTTCTGGGACGCGTACAAGGTCCAGTATTCGCCTGCATATTGAAGAGTGCTTAGAACGCAGGCCTGGTACACATCTTGGTGTTTGTAGGCAGCATGATGTTGTTCCACACTAACTTTTATAGCCTGGCTAGAGTTGTTGAGGCCTTGCCAATCCTGTGGTATATCTCTGTATCTAGTTAGAGGTCGTCAGTGATGGTGGATCCAAGGTATGTGAACTGGCTGACGATCTCTAATTCATAGTTGTTGATAGTGATGTGGGTTGGCTCGGCATGCTGAGCCATCACCTGTGTTTTCTTTAGGCTGACAGTCAGACTGAACTCTTCACATGCCTTTTGAAATCGGGTCAACAGCCTCTGCAGCTCTGTTGCGGTGTGGGTGACCAGAGCAGCGTCAATTGCAAACAGTATATCCCTGATGGTCACCTTCCGGACTTTGCTCATTGCCTTGAGTCGAGCCATGTTGAACAGACTGCCGTCTGACCGGGTGTGGAGATAGACGCCCTTTGTTGCTGTTCCAAAGGCATGCTGCAACAGGACAGCGAAGAAGATGCCGAAAAGAGTGGGAGCGATGACGCAGCCCTGTTTGACGCCGCTGCGGAGGTCGAAGGCATCTGAGATTTCGCCGTCATACTGCACTGTACTTTTCATAATGTCGTGAAACGACTGGATCATGCTCAAGAGTCTCGGTGGGCAGCCAATCTTCGCAAGGACGGTGAACAGTCCATTCCTGCTGAATAGGTCGAATGCTTTGGTCTGGTCTATGAAGACCTGGAATAGGGGCTTGTGTTGCACTCTGCACTTTTCATGCAGTTGTCTGACAGAGAAGATCATATCTATGGTTGATCTCTCAGAGCAGAACCCGCACTGTGACTCTGGGTACACTCTATCAGCAACCTTCTGTATTCTGTTCAGGACGACACTTACAAAGGCTTTTCCAATAACACTCAGGAGTGATATTCCTCTGTAATTGTTGCAGTCGCTTCTGTCGCCCTTGTTCTTGTAAGTGTGATGATGTTTGCATCTCTCATGTTTTTAGGTACTGCTTCTTCCCAGCCCTGACATAAAAGGTTGTACAGATGTTCTAGGAGCACACTGTTGCCGCATTTAAGGACCTCTGGTGGTATGCCATCTGACCTTGAGGCTTTTTCTGAGGACAGACTCTCAATTGCCTTCTTAATTTCTGATACAGTTGGCTTCACGTCAAGTTCCACCATTGGGGGGGGGGGGTAAACTGCAGCGAGGGCATCATCTGTGACCTGGTTCTGTTTTGAGTATAGTTCGGAGTAGTGCTCCACCCAACGCTCCATCTGCTTGCCCATGTCGTGGATGGTCTCAAAAATGACAGACTTCAGTGGAGCAGTGATCTTCATGGCGGGGCCCATGGCTTTCTTCATGCCGTCATACATTCCTCTTATGTTTCCAGTATCGGCCGATAGCTGGATGCTCTGGCAGAGCTAAAGCCAGTATTCATTTGCGCATCTCCTTGCTAGTCTCTGTACTGCACTCTTGGGAGACCTGTACTCCTGCAGGTTCCTCTGGCTAGGGAAGCGCTTGTATACCAGGTGGATACTGCGGCGTTCTAATACGGTTGGAGTGAGTGTGGAGTTATAGGCCTCAAACCAATCACTGTTTTGGGCTGCCCCATTCCAAAGGCGTTCATGGCAATGGTGTGTACTGTCTCTCTGAAGTGATCCCATCGCTCGTTGGCTGTGCCATCAGGAGGTTCTAGGTGGAACACCTCCGAAAGGGAATTTGTTGAAATGCACCAGCGTGTCGGGGAAGGCGGTCTTGCTCACATCAGTAAGAGGTTTTCCCTCAGGCCTAGAGCGGTGAACCTTCTTGAGCGAGTGGTCGGTGTCGCAGTCAGCACTGTCAAAGGTGCGGTTAGTAGGACGCATTTAAAGGCTGATCGCCTGGTAATTATCAGGTCAAACTGGTGCCAGTGTTTGGATCGAGTGTGTCTCCAAGATACTTTATGCTGTGGTTTGGTCTGGAAGAAGGAGGTTGGTGATGCTGAGGTCATGATATGAGCATAGCTCCAGGAGTCGCTGCCCTTTCTCATTCAACTTTCCAACTCCGAATTTTCCAAGACATGGGGACCAAGAGTTGGGGTCGGCGCCCACTCTGGCATTAAAGTCGCCCGGCAGAACCAGCTGATCTTCTTTGGGAATTTTGTTGATAAGCAAGTCTAGCTGGCTGAATAACTCGTCATTTGAATGATTGGTGGACCTGAGTGTTGGTGCATAAACACTAATCAGGTTTACTGGCTCATGGTGTGAAGGCGGAGTGATAACATTCTTTCAGATCCCTGTTATAGACACACACACACACACACACACACACACNAAAATCCAAAACATTTATCGGCAGGAACTTATTTTAAGGTCCAAAAATACCCGTATGCCAATCACTCTTCAAATGTTCTGTGAAGTTTTGTCATGGGTACACGCCGATAATTCCTTTTTCAGATTAGTTGGACGTTAATTGTTGCGTTTCTTTAAAATTTGAAGAATAAGCTCCCTTCACATCTGTGCGTAGTTTGTTTTCTTGAAAATGTAAAGTGAAGATGTCTCGTAACCGTTTTATATACTGATTTAAATGTAAAGAGTATTCATTAAAGTATTTGACAATAACCCGTTCATTTGTATTGAATCAATTGAAACTTGCAATATCTTATCACCTTTTGTTTGATTTAACTGTTTTTATTCATTTCGAAAACTTTTTATTCGTATAACCATTTAAATTTGCATTCGGTGAACTGTACCGTGAACATTTTCTTCAGCAGAAACTTCCCTGTATCTTACCAACAATCCATGAACGCCGTCGGCACATTGATTAATGTGTTCAATATCAATTCTGGAACATGCAGTAATGGCAGAATATTTAACATTGAACATCTATGATTAGGCCTACGCCAACAGCATGCAAGGTAGCATAATTTTAATTGAGCCATCAATTATCAGTCTTTAGTTTTTGGTTCAATTCTGCTTATAAATCATGCGTTTATTTGACTGCACGTGATATTAAAAGGGTACACCATTCGTATAAATTAAATAATAAATGATGTGTTTGTATGCTTATTCTTAGATATGATAGTCATAAACAAACTGTGAAAACTTTGTACAGTTTCCTTGAAAAATGAAGAAAATTTGTTGTAAAATTTAAATTTTCTTTTTGAATAAAACAAAAAGTCCATAGCTCTAGTTTTCGTAGTGCGCTACGGCTCCCAAACAATCATCCGAGATGTTTTGACTATACACAGACCGTGTAAGTCTGGTTTAGATTGAATGAAAAGTGATTCTCTGTCGTGCTCAGATGTGAAATATATATATTTCCCCATGAGCCTTAACAAGGATTGTTTTTACTTTGATTTGAATTTGAGTTACTTGTAAGCATCCATCATAGTCAATCATTAACTCAAAGTCAATCAGTAAATCTCATGAGAAGTAAAGATACATAGCAATCAATGTTGGCATTACCGTAAATGCTTTTATCCTACAGCTAAATGATTTTATAGAACATAATAGTACATATAAAGAAAACATAAGGTATTCTCCACAGATATTTTTAGATAAGGTTTATCCCACATATATTTTTAGAACATGTACATAGGGACTACTTTTTTGGCCTTTCACCCCTTAAAGGTCAAATGCACTTAAAACTAGTAGACGATTTAACTTGAAAAAGAAAAAAATATGAAACCAACTTGAATTGAACTAGGATCTCCCGCGTGGTAGCCACACAATCTTACCGCGACGCTAATGTGCTCACCGGATTGCGTAATTGTTTAAATTCTAAAGACCATATTTTACTACACAGCTGACGAAATCACTTGGTTGCATCATTCAGGTCATTCGGTACGCAGTCGTACGCGTGTGTGTGTGTGTTTACGATGGATTAATTTATTATAATATTATGAATGTGAATAACAGTGTTGGGATATAAAACTGGAATGAAACTGGTCAGGTGAGACTTCGTTATCGATTTCGTTAAAATGTCGAATGTACTCGAATAACGCGATGTACTGGTGAACAATTGATGGATTTAATTTAAGAAAAGTGCAGTGAATTACCTTCTTTTATTTTTCGAAGGAAATCGATGTTGAATTAAAAGGGTAATTTCATTGATATATAAGTCGTTTCTTTGTCATTCGATCAAAGAATGTCTATCCACAAAGAATTGCCTGCTTACATCAAGTGCTTTAAAATGGAAAAGATGGATGGCGATGAAGAAATGTGTCTAGAATTTTAACTCGTGATGGAAGCAAATTAAACTTGACGAAAATAAACATGGTTATTACACAACTTCGGTGAGTAGAACAAGAACCATTAGATGTTTTTCTTTTTTATGTCAGTAAGTAAAAAGTGTGTAAAAGGAAGGGTTGTTAATGTTTAAAGACTAAAATTAACAATATCGGCGGGGATAAATGCTGAATCATGCTTCACGTTCAGGTGTAGGTGACTACACATTTTGTAAAGTTCAAAATGGCAGCCATTTTTGTTTTTGGTATTTTACAGTGGTGGAACAAGAATTGTAGTTTAAACAAAACCGTCTGTGTTCTACTTGA
The DNA here is from genome assembly GCA_007657795.1 of Dreissena rostriformis. NCBI lineage: Eukaryota > Metazoa > Mollusca > Bivalvia > Myida > Dreissenidae > Dreissena > Dreissena rostriformis. Next base: position 15,061 of record VMBQ01004616.1, read on the forward strand.
GTGTGTAACATTTGGAACGCTGATTAAATTTGAATCGAGGCGTATAGCGATATTTTCTCTCGTTACTTTTCTTTTGCGTGGAATTCTTAAGGACTATTTCGAGTTCCGTAAACGGGAAAGATCACAATTAATATTGCTACGCAATGTTAGATTCAGTTAATTTATTCTGTTTTTGCTTTTATTTTAGCAATTAAAGACTACTATTTTGATTGCATCAATAATAAATTAAATATACAAAAAATATTGTCGGATAAATAGAATACTATGGTAGTGTGATTGTGTACTTAAATTTATCCCACTCGTCTCAGAAAGGCATACAAGGCTCGGCAAGCCTCGCCATGTAAACCTTTCTTCACTCGTGAGATAAATTTAAGTACACACTCACACTTACATAGTATTCTCTATATACATGCTGATTATATCTTATGTCTCAATTTAAAACCAACTGTCGATATGTAGTTGGAGTGTCCTTGACTCCATCTGGAACCGAAATAAAGTTTTGAGAGAACGTATGTATGTATCTATGTTTGAAGTTGCATAACAATACCTTAATTCGTTCTTGAGTTCTTAAGCAAACTCATTTTTGTTAATATTTAGTAAGACTGACCTTACCATTTAAAACACGCTAACCACACGCAACTCTTGTAGATACTGTTGATAAAATTGTCTCTGGAGTAATAGTTAACAGATTGAAATTATTGTGGACAAGTTAATTCATAACGACCAGACTATTTGCATTTAAATACAATGTTAATTTATGACATTAGACTGTCCGGCTATCGCAGTGGTTGGTACACTCGCTTCTGACCTAGGCGAACCGGGTTCGATTCCCTTTCCCGTTAGCATGTGAGTTTTGTTAGTGGTCACCATACCGGACAGGTGGGATTTCCTCCGGGTACTCCGGTTTCACCCCATAACACATGACCACACCAACATTGAAAAACGCGTTCAGTAATAACGAACAAGCTCGAACTTGCAGCTATAATTGAACATTCGTCCTAACTTTCGTGAACCTAGTGAGTTAATTAGGTAGGAATGCTGGGGCACACTCCAGGTCCACACACAATGTTGCTCTGATGAGCCTCTGGCTCGGAAAGGACCTGATAAACTTCGAAAAAAACTCACACACAATTGATGACGTTATGCACAATACTTTAGAAATCCTAATAGACTTCGAAAAGGCAATATATTTATTGGCGTCGTCCTCTGTACAAATTACACTTCCTTCTTTAATTTCGGTCCAGACATAAACCGTTGGTTTTAGGTTTTATATAAAGATTCTTAATCATCTGCTTCTCAGTGTGGTTACTTACCTAACCTTTTCCCTGTTGAAAGGGGCTGCAGAGGCTCCTTTCTTATGTTATATTGTTATACTCTGCGCTGAAGTTTTGTCACTTGTATTGAGAGATAGTTCAAACATATAAAAGCTATAACCATTCATGGAATTGACCATAAATTGCCCCAGTTTGCGATACTATTATTTTATTAGACGGTACTGATGAATCCTGAAATGAATCACCGATAGTTCAGTTCTTAATGTAAATTGTAATAAAACAAATGTTTGTCAAGCACAAATATAGTTCTTATACAATGAACACAAAATGTAAATAAAATTGGATGCAAAACAGATTGACAAAGCTTAAGATAAATTTCCATGTTGATCTGTCAACACTATTCATTTACATTACGATGAAAAACAATTTAAACTGGGGAATATTCTGAAAAATTGGAAAAAAAAAAGAATTTGACACCAATTAGAAATTGTGTAATTGTGAAGACACTTATTGTGTCATTATGCAATCACTTGTTTATAACATTGCATAACCCACCTTATACCATTTTAAATTCAATAAAGTCTTCAATGCTGAGTTTTATTTGAGACGGACATGGTGCAATTAAGGTAACAGCGATTGGAAAAGGAATATAGTGAATGAGGTTAAAAATGAACACGTTTGATTCATTTATTCTAGCAATGAAACTTACCTGGTTGCAAAAGATAGATATCACACATGTTATGTTTATACTTATAAACTATTGAATTGCCGTAATGATTATGCTTTAAATATATCTAACAGAATTGCAAACCCTTTTTGAGAGTTGTTTCAAAAAGCTTTAAACTGTATTGTGGTAAACGAGAAGACAAGAAAGAAAAATTCTTGTATTATCCAATCTCTTATAATGAAAAAATATTGTTGGGAAAAAAATGTATGAATTCATTGTAAAGGTGATATATTCAAACATGAAACCTTTAATTCTTTTTATAAATTGAATATATTGCATAACTCGAACATAAGTTTCATTAATTATACACCCATTACCATTGGTAATGGGGGCTATATAGGAGTCACTTTGTCGGTCGGTCTGTCTGTCTGTCGGTCGGTCTGTCTGTCCCGAAAATTAGCTTGTCCGGGCCATAACTATGTCGTTCATCAAGGGATTTTGAAATCATTTGGCACATATGTTCACCATCATTGGACAGTGTGTCGCGCGAAAGAATTACGTCAATATCTCCAAGGTCAAGGTCACACTTTGAGGTCAAAGGTCAAAAATGGCCATAGATGAGCTTGTCCGGGCCATAGCTATGTTGTTCATTGTGAGACTTTGAAATCAATTGGCACATTTGTTTGCAATCATGCGAAGGTGTGTTGCGCGAAAGAATTACGTCTATATCTCCAAGGTCAAGGTCACACTTTGAGGTCAAAAATGGCCATAAATGAGCTTGTCCGGGCCATAACTATGTGGTTCATCAAGGGATTTTAAAATCATTTGGCACATTTGTTCACCATCATTGGACAGTGTGTTGCGCGAAAGAATTACGTCAATATCTCCAAGGTCAAGGTCACACTTTGATGTCAAAGGTTAAAAATGTCCATAAATGAGCTTGTCCGGGCCATAGCTATGTTGTTCATTGTGAGGCTTTGAAATCAATTGGCACATTTGTTCACCATCATTGGACGGTGTGTCGCGCGAAAGAATTACGTCAATATCTCAAAGGTCAAGGTCACACATGAGTTCAAAGGTAAAAAATAGCCATAGTTGAGCTTGTCCAGGCCATTACTATGTCGTTCATTGTGGGATTTTGAAATCAATTGGCACATTTGTTAACCATTATTGGACGGTGTGTTGCGCGATAAAATTACGTCGATATCTCCAAGGTCAAGGTCACACTTTGAGTTCAAAGGTCAAAAATGGCCATAAATAAGCTTGTCTGGGCCATAACTATGTCATTCATTGTGAGATTTTAATATTACTCTCCACATTAATTTTGTTCACAGGCATTGGATTGCGTATCATGCCAAAGAATTCAATATTTCAAAGGTCAAAATGGCCATAAATGATAATGGCATAATAATTCTTAAAAATTGCCATAAATAAGCTTCTCTTGTTTTGTGAAACAGCATGCAAAATATTCTGTGTCAATGCAGCATGTGGGGGTATACGTCACGTCAGTGACAAAGCTCTAGTTGTACATGGGTGACAATATCAATAGATAAATTCATGAAATAATATTGTATATCTTGTCCTACCAAACACATAAAACCCTTTTTCCCCCATTATAACAATTTATACTGAAACATTTTTTTGGAAGAAAACGCCTACAACCACACTAAACACCAAGAAAGAACAACCTTTCGTTAAAGTAAAATGGTGTACAAACTCAATGCCATAATTCATGAAAAATAATTGAATTGCATATTTGAACTTACCTTTTAAAAAACCAATGTTGTAAAGGTTCAGTGGTTTCGATACACGTGTATTTACAGGATACTTGGAACAAATAGTGTTTTTTTAAATGAAAAATACCGATGTCAGATCCATTATGTTCATTTTGCAAACACAGTGAGAGAAATTTAGAACATTTATTCTAGGAATGTCGAATATCTGAAGGAATTATTGATGAATTGTTACCAGGACAATCTTTTCCTTTCATACATATGACAATTTTTCAATTTTGATATTCATCAAAGTCTGCTAGAACCATGAATAATGGTATGTTGTTTATTAAGCTATAGTTAGTGTAAAATGAATACATACATACCAAGTATAACAGAAGCCAAGAAATGTACATAGTATACAATTATGATAAATTGAGAAAAATATCAATTTCAAACAACAATTTTTAAACCTTTGACAATGAATTGGAAATAATTCATGCTATTGTCTCACAAATTTAGAATTTAAATGTGACTGTTGTAGGGTTTTACAACTGTTAACAAATACTATTTATAGCGTACCTTTACTTATATAAATTTTAAAGTAGGACCGAGGTGACATTAAATATAATTATATGCACCTATTATTGTTCCTCTAAGCCTTTTTACCTCTGTTATTACAATTTATTCATACTTGTTTTGTCTATACATACTGGGAAAATGTTTTTATTTTCTTTGTATACTTTTTAAACATGTTTCCAACACAAAATACATGCAATTGTCTTATACTTAAGTGGTTATCGGATTCAATGATGTAACACATTCTGTAGTTTAAGAAGTGAAGCCTTCATTTTATATTACACTACATAGGTAAGTTGTTTTCAAGTCTGTTGACATTAAGCATCTTTTTTTCCTGTACTGTTATGTTATGTAATCCCCAACATAGATGTTATCTTGCTTGTAACTCAATTATGTTAACACAAGTAATAGTTTCAACCTTACGAGTGTATTATACACAGGGAAATTTACATGCTGATGTTTTTGTAGAATATTTCAATTAAAAACAAATATGCATTAGCTTCAAAGTATGTGTATAATGTTAAAGCATTTCTTTCATGTGTATAGTAAAGGTAGAGACCCTACTCATATTAATGCCGTGTATGTCATTTACCTCTGTTGTATAGATTACTTTAGATGGGTTGCACATTTTTTGTTTTCATCTCTGATTGCATGACAGTATTATGCTACTTTTCATATAAGCTTCTCATGTTACGCTATGCAAGAGTTGTAGATGGAAACATTTTACTTTTAAGTGACTTTTAAGTGGGGCACTACAAAACAGTGTTGTATGTTGTGTTTTCTCTTAGCTATTTTTGAAAACAGAACAAGTAAGGACATATTTTTTATTATAAATGGAAATAATTGTTCCAACAATTCGCCTAGTCATTCTGTTCTGTAGTTTTTAATTTATTATGATATTTTTGTTTTAATGGCATTTGAGTTAAATGTCTTCGTTGATGTATATAGTAATTTTTTCCTTGATTCAGGGCTAATTCGATTTCTTTAAATGATGATAGTATAAAATCTATTTAACAGTGTTTTATGTTGATATGTTTGCATGTCATATGTTTAGTAGCTAAAGCTGTTTGAATTCTTTAAATTTTTGTCCTTTTAACCTTGATACCGAAGGAAATCAAACTGGAGATTAAAAAAACGTTTCCAGTACTATCGAAGATATTCATATATATTGTAGCCCTACCATACATCGAGAGTTACACAAGATGTTTGTATTCCTTATACACATTCCTGCGTTATAAAAAAAGGCGGTAACATGCGGACTAAGCAGTTTAGTACATCTTTTCAAAAAAAGATTGATAATTCTAGTCATTTTTTCTCACTGTACAAGATTTTCGGATTCTACATACGAATGTACAATAGATAACCAACCTTTTGGGGCATATACGTGTTAAGACCGTTACAGAGTCAAATAAATGGCATAAATAAACGATTCATGAACAGTCATTTGAAGCCTACGTTCACAGAATTCTTTACATAACAAATTAAAAATTATACTGTGTTGGCAAAAGTTTATAAGTTTAAGAACGTTTTTAATTTAAAAAATGGACGGTGTATGAAGAGATCATTACATTATTACTTATCATACAATATTTATCAGTGAAATTTTTCCTATGTGTGTCTAAATTTCTCGTTTTTTACAACTTATATCGTCATGTTTACTATTTTGTATAACTCGTGTATTGTTTCTTCATGACACCGAATGCCTAATTTATTTAAACGTTGTTAGTTCCATTTAATTTAGTTTTAAATGTTTATACTTCCAGAACAAGTTTAATTCTGACTAGTCCATTCGTCAACTGTTTGATGCCGTCATGGGTGCGAACTTTTGGTGGTTTACTTGTTTAATGAAGCAGAATGTTGCACGATGCTGCTTTGTATCGTCTAACAGTATGCAGCTGTATTTTGAACTAGGGAAGAATACACATATAAAATGGGCTGTATTATTATTTCAGTGATATCACAGGCCATGTAATTATATTGTAACGATGCCAATATAATAGTTTGAATTCCAACTTAGTTTCATGGAGCATCCAACTGGCAGAGACGTGTCAGCCGTTATTCCGTTGCAACACCAACGTTCCTATATGGATGAGGGGCGGTCACCCCACAACTATCGGGCAGATTGTATCAAGAGATGTTTGCGCACCTACCACAGATGATGAAGTCTGTAAAACGGACCCCTGTGAATGGAAGGATACAATAAATGTGTGTATTAACGATACTTCAAATAGGGCATTGTATTTATAGAAAGTCCGGGGCTGTTACATGATAAACTTATTATATGAAACAGTTAATAATAATTTTATTAAATTAAATTTTAAAAAAGGGCAACTGCCTTAATTCTATTTTTAGAAACTATTTACAAATGCAGTTCACGATGCATACTTTTTCTTTTTGCAGGTGGTGAAGTGTCCGACTTTCTATGCATACGAACTAAAACCTGCCCCAGGATGTGACATGGCTTACTGCGCGGGTATTGAGTAATTTACAGTAAAGATTCAGTGTTTCCTGCATTGTTATATAAACAATTATCATTAATAATTGAAATTTGGATGGAACAGTGAAAATAATCTTCGTCCGAACAATGTTATGATGTCTGTAAACTCATACAAATTGTGTGTACTTAAACTTCAGAAATTACAAGTTAACAGGAAGAATATAATACATGGTAAATTATAAGTTATGTAATGCAATAGAGTCATTAACTGTAACTCAAAAGTTTTATCAACTTAGTGGTGAAAATGTATACATTACTTCTATGTAAATTTAAGTTAAATATGATTGAAAAAAAAGCTATGTACATGATCAATGTGCACACCAACACCGCTGTGTGAGATTTCCAAACAGTAAACTTGTCATTTGCTTTTTTTCAACTCGAATTCAAACACTTGTTTTAACGATGTACAAACCAAGAGACTTTCTGAAACATGTTCAAATGAACGTTTATTCTGGTTCGTATCAACATCGTTTTATCGGTGCGAATGTTCTTCTATACTTTTCGAAGACGTAAATGTATAACACCTTTGAACATAGTGTGAGAACACAACTACAAACACAGCTTTCATTTTTATTCAGGAAACGGGGCGCCCTGCAACTCCCATCAGACGGGATTGCAACCCGCATGTGTAGGTACGAAACATAATGGAATTGTAATACATGTTAAAATAATTAAGTAAATTATTATTATTATTATTATTATTATTATTATTATTATTGATATTATTATTATTATTATTATTATTATTATTATTATTATTATTATTATTATTATTATTATTATTATTATTATTATTATTATTATTATTCACAGACAAATACCCAGTGATGCGGAAGAACCCACAACTGTCCAAACCGATAGTAGTAAAAACAAATTCTAACAGCACGGTGGTATTGTTCAAGTTCGATTGTCATGTGGACTTTGACCCTAATGAAGATAACGTTGGCTTTGAAATTGTGTTTTTGTTTGATGGTAAACCTGAACCGAACATTACACAAATCACCGGTAAAAACAACAGGACCGCGTCCCTTTGGCATTCACAGCTGAAGGGTCACATGGGACAAGAAGTAAGCTGTTCAACGAATAAATAGTATTGTTTGCTTGTTCGCGCATCAGTAACTTTCGAGAATTGTTTATAGTTGCAATCCGAATTTCGAATCTTTTGAAAAACCCATCTGATAATCAGGTACAAACAACGCTGACCAAATAACTGCACCAATGGGAATTTCGATCTGATAATTATGGTTGATACGGTATGTGATATTGCAAGAATTGTTGTGTTAATTGCAGTTGAGCTGTAGCGTCCGATCTTTCTACCGCTATCCGCCCCAGTCCTTAAACGGAACGAGGTTTTGGAGCCCAAACATAACTAGCAACGGTTATTTGGTTGAAATAAATGTAAGTGTGAGTATAGACCGGCCTGGATTTTAGCACGTAAAGGTTAAACCCATCACCATTTTTATCCCCACACTTTTTGAAAAAAAGGTGGGGATATTGTGGTGATCTCCGCCGTCCGTCTGTCCGGTTGTTCGTCTGTCCGTCCGTCCTGGCCAATATCTCCTCCTACACTATTAGCACTAGAACCTTGAAACTTACACACATGGTAGCTATGAGCATATGTGCGACCCTGCACTATTTGGAATTTTTATCTGACCCCTGGGTCAAAAGTTATAGGGGTTGGGGTGGGGCAGCGTCAGAAATTATCACTCATTTTTTTAGGTTAGTTTACATTTACTTCTTTATTTCTACACCGATTCACTTCAAATTGATACTGGACCTCTCTTATGACAATACGGTCAATCTCAACCATGCATGGCCCCTTTACCAACCCTGGGGCGCCCCGCCCACAGAGACCACACCCACCCAAAATTGCCTTTACTATAATTTCTTCATTTCTAAACCGATTCACTTCAAATTGATACTGAACTTCTCTTATGACAATACGGTCAATCTCAACTATGCATGGCCCCATTACCAACCCTGGGGCGCCCTGCCCACATAGGTCACACCCACCCGAAATTGCCATTTCTATAACTTCTTCATTTCTACACCAATTCACTTCTAATTGATACTGAACTTCTCTATGACAATACGGTCAATCTCGACTATGCATGGCCCCATTACCAACCCTGGGGCACACCTAGGTCAAACATTCGGTGTGGGGATACGCGTCGGCCTCTGCCGCGCCATTTCTAGTTCAATTTGTATTTTCCTTTCATCCAATTAAAAAGTATGACGAAGTTCTCTAACCCAAATCACGAAGAAAATGAACCTTCTTCTTTGTATCATGATTGTTTAGCAGCTATTCATTTGATGTCAAGGCTTGAAAATAAAATTAAGTTAGCCTATATGATTGCCATTTAAAATAAGTCTTATTGACCAAATCACCAAATAGATAAAAAAAATAACATTCATCGACACAAATAAGAGAAAATGAGATTATAATTTAATAAAGTATACCTTAACGAAGTATACACGTTATCGATAAGGTTTTACTGCATTATTGTCTTACATAAAATAACAAGCTTTTGCAAAAATAAATAGTATTACCATATTGTTTTCTATAAATAACGAGACATATCATGACTATATATATAAATCGTTCGCATAGTTAAGACGTTCGACTTAAAGGGTCTGTCCACTAGATTTTGGCATGTATTGAAGCTTGTCAGTAAATGCTTTAAATGCTTTATATTGATAAATTTAAACATTTGAACTAAAAATCTCCAGTAAAAAAACGAGAATACAATTTTAAAAAAGAAAAAAAAGTAACCCTCAACAGGGCTCGAACCACTGACCCCCGGATTCCTGGAGTCCTAGAGTAAAAAGCCACCTGTTTCGACCTCTCGACCACGGACGCTCATGTTCAAGGCGAATGTATTTTTTAGCTATATAAGCAATCCTCGTAGGTTCCCAAAATATCGTTTCGCGTCGCGCGACGCTTTATCTAGTGGACAGTCCCTTTAACACATTTATAACCGATTAACATATTATTATGTATAAATGTATTGTTAATATACATCATTACAGTTGAACACTATGAGTGCTCGTTTAAATTGTAAAATATAAATTGTCATAGAATAATCTCGGAAAGTATAGTACCAAGCAATACAAGCAATATAATATACCCCTAGAAAGCGGACAAATCGGTGCATTCAATGCACTTGTTCTTTAACTGACAGAATATCAAAGAAGTAATTATCAATAAATACCTCTTGACTCATGTTTGACTGTCAATAAACCTGTGGTTGTTCGTTTTTGTGTTTTGGAGAATTGTTTGCTCCCACATACTGATATCGATTTTTAAATAAGGATATTACAAATATCGTAAAATGAGCAACGTAATCAAACTGTTGCGTTTACACACCACTAGAACAAGTCTAAAATGTTCACCAAAGCACACTTTGCGAAAGAAACCAAATCTATGCGTGTTAAAAGCAGGAAAGCCCTAAATGCCCATAACACAATTACATTCTCATGATTTAAGGAAACCAATTTAAATACATGAATTCACCAACCATTGGTTTAAGATTAAAAGGAAAACATACACCTATTATACGTGTTCTATTAATACAAATTTGACTAAAAGTTTGTTTACATTAGGTGAATGCAACCCGTCTGGAAGTTGACAGTAAAAACCCTCCGCAGAACTTGACAATGTATTCGACCGTTCCCATCGTCTGCCAGTCGAAATATATGTATTGTCAATTGGATATCGAGTTGGATCCCAGAAACAACAACGGTAAGATAAATTTTATAAATAAGCTGCCTGAGGTTATTTATCTCTTTGAATGACTCGTGATGATCTAATTTATCATTGATTGCTCATCTGAGAACATATTTATCTAGGCTGGGTTATTGCTATAAGGAAGGGTCCGTTGTGTCGTCGTCTTAATTGCTAAGTATGAAATTATGTAAAGCTGACGTGAGGCCAATTTGTCAAACGAATGGCTCCATCACCCTATTGGAAAACGTGAGATTTAGGATCGAAAAATCGGCGTGCTTTATGTTCTGATAAACGTCGACGTTGAAAAATGTTTTTAAATCTCATAGTTAGACATGCATCATTTTACAAAATTCTGACCATGCATAAAATAATCAGCCGTCTTTTTGTTTGAGAACAAATGTAAATAAGAAAGGTGAATATTTGAATTCATTTTCATAAGCCCTCGAAATATACTATTTAACAGTTTAACAGTTATGTTGAAAAATACAGATTGTATGTTTGTTATCGATGTTTTGGCAGTTCTTTAAATATTGTCATTACTAATACACTACAGTAACACGTCATTTTATTTCATATTTCGGAAAATTTGAGGATTCCCCTAAAAAATCAATCTTGTTACAATTTGTTGCTTCCCGATTGGTCAATAAATAAAACCGTGTTCTTCACAACTATTGATTAAATTTGCGGATTCCCAAAAACTAAATTCAAGATGCATTTAATAAAATATTAATTACATTTCTATAGTTCATGATATTTTTGTTTAAGGTTTCGTTCCTTTTTCTATTCAAACTCATAGTTCCGACTTTGTTTAACTAAACAAGCTAACATACTAGTTTGGGGAAGAATAAACAAACACTTCTGGATCAGGCATCTGTATTATGTAATAGTAACACTAAAAATATATTATGAATGTTAGATGCTGCAATATGAGATAGAAAACGGAACATGAAAAGACCGTGCATGGTCACAATGTGTACTGCTGTACTGGACTGTTTGTTGGAGTTCCCAATACAATTGTTTAAAAGGAAACGTTTAATAGCCAATTTCAAATAATAAGGACAATTATTTATAGCAAAATAATGAATATTTAATTGTGTCCGTCTTTGTTTTCCACTTTATGAAATCGGAAGATAGTATTCATGTGATGCTATGCGGTGAACGAGTGGAGAATAGAATTAAATTATAATTAACGTGATCATTTCATTTCAAAAACAGTTAATTTAGTAAAGTTGTTATCATTTTACTTCTGCTTTTGCTTAAGCTTTTATTGCCCATTTATATTTTATTTAAAGATAAAATAACCTCATTCTCAATTAAAAAACCAATCATCATGATTAATAAAATTACATATTTATACGACAATGACACTTTCTCTGGGTGGTCATACAAGCATTCGAACATGTGATTGATCCACACATTTACATGTTTGTTTTTTGTTACTTCTTATGAAACAATGAAATGATAATGCATTGAAATCAACGCTTATCTTTCTATTTATTTAATGTATACACCCCTTATGTATTTTTTACATGAACAATTCGATTATATGAATTGTAATTGGAAATGCATGTATGTAATTTTTTCCTGCGAAAAAAAGTGGATCCATTTTGATAATGTTCTTACTGTTTGCCTACATTTTTTAAGACATTATTTGTGTTATTGTATTCATGATTGGTGAATATTTATAGCGGAATGTAAAAGGTACAGTTTATAATTGGTACAGTATTAATAAGAAGTGACATGTTAACAAACCTCTTTTCTGGTTGGAATAAAATACTCACCATGTTAACGACAGTTATTTATTTTGTATTGATTGATAACTGATGAAACTACAAAAAGATGTAGATCATGTTTGATCGTTGAATTATGACCATAACTTGTTTGCTATCGGATATAGATGGTTTTTGCCAAATAACCCATCCATATTTTAATCTTTTGCGTTATAATTTGTAAAACTTCAGCTAAGAAAACAGACAAGCGCGTATTGGAAGCTTTGGTTTATACCTCCCACTTTGTGGAGACATAGACAAATAAACATAGTTTGTACAAGCATATGTGTTTGCTACAGACATGAATGCCAAAAGACTAATTTAATTTCTTTCAAAGAAATCGCAAGTTAATGCAGCTAAAAATCTGATTTACATTTACCAGAACGAATAGTTGTAATCATATGTTTAAAATAACAATGTCAGTGTACATTTTAGCATATGATCAAATTTACGATATTTTGCAATATGAAACCTTTTTTTTTTTTAATAGTATGCCTTTATAACAAGAAACTGATATATTTATTTGCCAATTAATATTTAAATGAAATACAAAAATATAAAAAAAATGACGGACAGTATAACGAGTCATATAACCTCACTGTATTATCGCGCTTCAAAAAAACTGTTTGCAGGGACATAAACTTAAGCCACAAATGCCTGTTATGTTGGTGGTTTATATACTATGTTTACACTATGTGTTATAGAAGTTAATGATGTGAAGTTCAAAAAGGTTTAAATTCTATAAATATTTCATCCAACATACATTCAAATTGCGTCTAAAAAATACATGCTTAGAATAATTAAAACCTATTTGAAAGAAACCTCAATTTGTTTCTTACAAGAAAAAGAAACATACAGCATACATTTATTGTAAATAACAACCTTAAAAAAAAAAGTCTTCTTAATGCTTTATTGCTCTTGCTACATAATAAGCAGACCTGCCGTTGCATGTTTTTAATTTAATTTCACATTGCAGAACACGGGTTTTCTTTCACTAAATGTTTCGAATGGGTACGTTGATTTTCATATCGGGAAACTATTCACTATGTTGTCATTTGTGAAAAAACCATAAACTTAAGACACACTTTTATTTGAAGATGGCGCAGTTAAAAATATGTAACGGTAGAATTTTGAAACAATATGTACAAAACCGTTTCATACATTTTGCATCTTTGTCACATGCATATCTTTTTGCCTTGACCACTTTTGGAGAATCCTTCCCCCGACGGAGAGAAACATGTTATTTAACACAACTGACGGTTCTGGTGAATCCAAACCATCCAATAAGAGACATTTCCCCAACTGCTAATGTACATTAACGTCTAACTTTGTTTTATTGACTTAGCTCAGCATCAAATTACCGACATGATTGTTTTTTTTTCTAAATTTTAAACATAAGCCTTTAAAAAATTCGTTACTTGCCTGAGTTTCAATGAACTCTAATGGCAATATACAGACGATAAGGTAACAGAGAAGTCGTGTTTACTCAGTATGGAAGTAGAGAAGTGATTGAGTTCAAGAAATAGTGTAAACGGCAAACAAACCCACGGTAAAAACAGTTGTTATCCGGATCTCGACAGCGTTTGAAAAATAAATTGAAATTGATGGCACAAACCAGCTGACCCATTTTATCCATCAATGATAGTTGCATTCAAATACTTACGGTTGATACAGTATGTGAAGTATATACTGGGTGTAGCTTTGAACAGGAAAAACAAATACAACGAAAGAAGAAAAAACTATTTTTTCTCTTTCGTAGCGAACCCGTCTAATCATTAATGATAATTAATTATGAAGTTGTAAATAACTGATACGATAACGATCTTGTTTAACCTATTACTATAATGTTGTTGTTTTTAACAATCATTTGGTCTTACTGAAAAAACATGATTACGAGAATGTTTATTATTTATTAATTTATCTATTCCTTCGCTTTAGGCTCTGCCCTATTCGCTAGAGGCTGTAATGTGGCCTTAAGATCAGACGCATGGAACAGCACCGTGAACAAAACGGAGACCACGTTCATGGTTGCAGCCACTCGCAATGGTAAATATGACAAAGACAAGGAGATCTACCTCCACTTCTCCGAGACCCAAACGGCCAATGTGGCATCCTTTCTCCGCCATTACAATGTGTCGTTAGTTCAGGTTTGTTTTCTTTTGTTTGATCGAATGTAATTATGTTTTATGCTTTATTATGTTCCGTACAAATAAATGGTTTAATAACATGGTAATGACTACACGTTTTGCTCCATAATTGTATGAGTACCGAAAACTTCCTTGAGAAAATTTATTAAATTAATTATCAAAAATGATGTATTCTGAGGTGTCAGTTTCCTTTTGCGGTCTTTCTTTGTAAATTCTATCCGTGACACATCAAATTTGTTTTAACTAACTGTCTGAAACAGATTACTTTGCACATAACATAGGATTATAGGGGCTAAATGGCCTATGACAGTATGAACCACCAACGCTCTGTTAGCTTAACACTGTAGCATAAATAGAGATTTTACAAATTTAGTGAACAGTAGAAACAAACTTATTCATTGCATTACAACAACTGAATGAAACAAATAATCCTCGGATTTACAATTAGTACTCGAATATGCATTGTCATGAAGTAAACCTACGTAAATTGGTGTTGTTCTCGTTGCCAATCTTTCAACAACATGAAAGTATAACGAATTAATATATTTCACTGAAATAACGAAATCATCGTAATCTATGATGCGACTAACATTATAAGCCTTAAGATGTCATTATACAATTTTATTTAAGTTCGATCGCATCGAAAGCCTCAGGCTTATTGAAACGCTCTCAAGTATGTTTCATGTGTAGAACCAGTACTTGGAGTATTTGGGGAGATGTACAGAACGCTTCCACAGTGAGGATCGAACTCGTGACAGCGGTCGCTAGTAATATGTTTGTACCGGCTCCAACGAAAATGCATTGTATGCGAAAATAATGAAAACGGTTCAGCCATAATATGCAATATAGAAAACAATTATAATACAGGAGAATATATCAGGAGAGAAGTTTTCGTTCCTATCCACTACTTTTATATCAAAACTTTAACTAAATAATTTCTCAAACACTTGCATCGTTTTGCAAAAAAAGCTGAATAGAGCATAATATGTATACCAAAACCTCAGACTTTAAAAAATATTTTGCAAAATCGACTTTTGAGTATCAATCGCGGAACACAGTTTATGAAGAATCAGTCACGTTTGACAATGCGTATTATACATCCAATGAATAGTGTTTTTATCATAGTAAAATTTATCGTCATCGTATGAAGCTTTAGCTGCACGAGCAGCAGAAAAAGTGTACTATTTTAACATAATCACTAACACATTGAAAAAATATATACAATACCATGTACACACATTAAAATTATTATTTATTATTATTTAATTATAACATCTTTGTCAATATTTAATATTGATAATAAACATTTCAATGATGAACATCTTTTTTACGACAGACGTATAGTATGTGAATGTGAAATGTTCGTTTGTTTCTCAATTATCGGGAAGATAAATAAGAAGTGGAGCAAAACATGAGCTCCTGTATTAAAACATTGAAACGATAACGTTTTAATACATGCTTAACAGTCGATCTTCGTTACACGAGCTTTTATCAATTCTGATCAGCAGCACTATTGACATCAGATACATTTAGTTACGTTTGACTTAAGTGAGCATTGAGTGCCATTGAGGCAAATGCAGTAAAACAAATGATTATACATATGTACGATAATTTATTGTAAAAACATACGCAATTTGTAGAAAGATGTTTAAATACTAAACACAAAATGAAATATTTAACAAGCATTAACTGATAAGCGTTTATAATTTATATTGTCTCCAACATCAATTGTGTCAGCGAATTTTTCACAATTTTAGCGTTGAGTTTATACTATTGTTTTTGCTATTTAACAAACAAACAAAAGGGAATTTCGTCCTTTGCACCACATATGATCCATTTCCAACATTTATGTTATACAACTTAAAATATTTTTGCATCTTTATACATAAGCAAATCCTTGTCTGATTTGCTGCCATATATTATCTGTGCAAAATATACCAACGTAAGCTCTTCCACAACTTTACAAATGATTTTGACCGCGTGCGGCATTATTACCTATGGCAGGTTATGAGAGGATTCAACATTAACGAAGGGATGGTGCAAGTAATCCAAGAACTCTACGTAAATAGCTTGTTAATACATTATTGAAGATAATAGAGATACTTTTAGCCTGTTCGATAAAATATAGGATCTTGAAACACCAAATACATGTACTCTTCCTGAAGAACGCCTAAAGAACAAAAAACATTACGGAGTAGAATACGAGATTTTCGATTTGCGAGATAGTATTTGATAATATACCAGTTATTGCTTGCTTTTACGAACGATATACATTAAAAATCCTACATTTCATTATTTTGTATTGCAAGTAGTTTTTAGTACGCAAAAAGAATCTAAGTGTTCAAACAGATATTTCAAATGTGGTTTACACTGAATGTGTTAAGTATATTTAAATATCAAAAACAGGTATAACTGCTTTGATATAAACAATATCAACAATAAAGATCAATAATGCCGTTGCACAAAAAAACAAATAATGGCATGTTTTTTTGTCATTTTGTTGTCGCCGGTTCGGGATAAGACTTTATAAAACCATAATTTGCCGGTGTAAAACTTCGAAAGAAGTCCATTCCCTTGAAAACGTGAAATATTTGAAACAAAAAGTCAACTAAGACTTATGTTGAACTATTGATTGCTTAATTATAATATTATGAATACTGAAAATACAATGCGGTGTATGTTATTATAGAATATTAAGTTCTAGAGATCCATTGTAATTGACTGTTATTAATTTATGTTTGTTTAAGTTACCCACATACTCTTCCACATCTAACAATGACTCATTGTGAAATGTGCAATTCAAATATGAATACTGAAATATAATAGTGAACTTTTTGAGACCCAATGTATATTACTTGATTTTGTAATAACATGTTTGCCTGTTTATTTTGCCATAATGTAACGGAAAACGCACGTATTGTATCTATTAACTTATTGATGGTGATGCATAATCACCTAATTTTTCTCATTAAACGTTTTTTTTTACCGCGGTTTCTTGTCAACAGTATTTTCTTTTATTAAACAATCGCCCGACAAACGTCTAGTGTTTTAGTATATAAAGCAAACTTTATTCTGTGTATAATATTAGAGTTCTTAGTGCAGAAAAGTAGGTATTCAGTAAGGAGTGTTTTCTTATAGTTAAGATGCTTGCAGTATAGGGGTCCCGTTCGTATCGTCTGGCTGACTTGAATGTCTTGTTTATAAGCAATAACATTAAGTGAAATGTTCTACGAGTTGTGTGCGTATTTTTAAATGAATAACGTTACAGATAAAACACATTATTTTCGTGTGTGTTTAATGCTTGCAGATCATTGCGAAAAGTACAAAAACAGCCACTTGTTCGTGTGTTGCGGACCCCCACTGCAAGACGCTTGATACTCCTGAAAACTCTACGAGGTACGCTAAGAGGAGTATCTTTTTGATTGCATAGCTGTCTAATCAATGTTTTGACATTCACCAATAGCCAATAGATTGTTAAATACATTTTAGGCAGTAGAACCGAATAAAACCCCATATTACATTCGCTAATTTTTGGGATAACAATTATTGGCAACCTAATATTTTGTCGATATAGATTGGGAACTATGTGTTAATAAGACTTTGTGTAAGGATTAATTTTTTCCAATGTTTAATTATTTTACTTCGAAAAGCAATTTTACATTTAATGAATGTATTAATAGTTAAACTGCAGACATATTTCCTCAGGATAGAAACTCTATCAAAAAACACATCTACATTATTTAAGTTGGGGTCACCGCCTTGGAATGGTCTAAACGAGGAATAAGGTGCTAAAACCGGCCATACAAACCTCCCATTAAGCTTTGAATTAATCACAAACCATATTTGTGTATTCATACATTTTAGGAAGAGGTGATACTTGTTTGTATGTAACATTGCATATCGTTGGGGTATATTTTTACCCGAAATATCTGTCAATGAACATGAATAGCTCTGTGATTTAAAATTGGTAATTAACCTATTAATAAAGGCGGGACCTATATTTGAATTCCCATCATCTCGTATGAATAGACAATGCTCGATTACAATTAAGGCTCTGGAAGATTAGATGTTGTGGGAATGCACACGTATACATACCAACACTAGCTCAAGAATGGTTCACACATCTGTTTTATGTATACAGAGATCTATGTGTATTTGTGTTTATTACAAGATCTTCTGCTTAGATATATTTTATGCTGAATACATATTTTATAGTTTTGATGGTTTCTTTTATATTTGTTCAAGATAAACAGCGTCATATACATTTCTCTTGAAGGGATCGTTTATATTAGGAGCTGTTGTCTAAGCGCTCGGTTTCGGCAAGTTACTATAACGTTTAGGCGGTTTTAAGTAATAATATTCAATATGATCAGCAGAAGGACATGAGAAGTATTCATTCAATTATAAAAACGGAACGAGGGTAATATGACACTACTGATGTGTACAGAGGTTAACTTGCTTACTACATCCTCCATCTCTTCCATCTTTAAACTTATTAACAATAAAGACATACCCTACATTAAAGCGAATATATATATATATATATATATAATTGTATGCATTTGTTTGCAATCTAAAATCAACACATGAATATAAGAGGAATTTTAAAGCGTGTTTAAACGATCGTATTACTTTTTTAGAATATGATTATTGGTTCTATTTAAAGATAAAAAGAGTTTATTATCGAACATCCCACATTCATATTCATGTATAAGTTCATGTTTGAGGAAAAATTAACAATTTGCTTACAACGGTATTACTATTAAAATGATGTTAAAGCGAGTATATAAGAATTCAATATCAATTTTTAATCCCGCAATATAAAACAAAGATATGAATATGACCGATGAACATATAGACCGCAATCATTTTGTGGATATATTCCCCTAAAGCTACGGCATTTTGTTGTTGCACGTTGCATGTACTGCAAAATAGAAAAACGCAATACCTGAATAATTATTCATTTTATTTCGTATTGTGTATGTTGGGTAAAATTCAGTTTCCGCTAAAACATATTTAAAATGATAAGAACCTAATTGACTTAGGAATCAGCGGGTCTAAGATCAAGGCCACGTGTCACTTAATATCGGTTCACTACTCCATTTTTGAGTACCGTTAATAACTTTACTAGTTATCCTTTAATTATACTAGTAATTACGATAAAACAACATCTGAACATATAGCGCGGGATTCCCTACATTGATTTTATAAATAACACACCGCTTATATCCTCTTTTAATTTTGTTTCGAGCCCGTAAAGTTACCTCGCTACCAACTTTTCGACTGTCGTACACGTACATACCAATACGATTATTTAATAAACCAATCGAACTTGCCATACTTTGGCAAGCTTACTTTAGCCAAAGCTGTTAACTAAATTTTTACAAACTTAAAGGCTTATCACGAACATTATTATTGATAAATCAATCGACCCCATGTTCAAAATTGAGGTGGCAATTCGATATAACTTGGATTAAGTTTGTTCCCCATCTAACAATCCATCCCTATGTACCATTCCAATGTATTAAGTCGAGGACTTGACGTTCCGAGTGCATAAACTTATTAGTTTCATGTTATTCAAAATGCAAATAAGAAATGAAATAAATAATGCAGTAATATTACATTTTGCATGTATAGAAAATATTTCAATTAAAGATTTAGTTGTTGTTAATTGATTTTCGGATTTGTTTTAGATACTTTAAGGCGATACATCGTTGAACTGTTTGATGAAATGCTGAAGTTTTTTGGTCTTATATTGCAGTATTTTGGACTACTATAGGCGTGGAGAATTCGTCATGTACAAAAGTACCAAAAGGCTTTTTGAGGTAAAGCCCTGACCATGCCAGACATATAATTTAAGTATCATCAACCCGAATGCAATTATATTGATGTCTACCGATTTTTTAACCGTTACTTCTGATGAAGTTTAATTTTACATGTGGAATACATAATTATATTGTTTGAAATTAATTCGATATGTTATAGTATGCAGTATAATCAGCATGTTTTATGATTAGGTGCAAGTTCGCACGTGGCCGTGTGGGAATAATGGACCAACATGCAACTGCGGTGTCGCAATGAGGGAAAACAATGAAGTCATGATCTTGGACATGTGCCACACACAGATTGGTACATCCTACCCCATACTACACGTCCCATGCAAAGGGATGATTTCACCTCGCACAGTTTACCATAAGGACAATGCCGGAAATACCTATCTGGTAAGACCGTAATACGCGTAATGTAGCCTGGGAACACAAGGTCGAAAGTCTGAGTTAAAGACCACGTTTGGCGTACATTTTTTACAACTTTACATACAGAGTAAACTCTCCACACCAACATTTGCACTGAAACAAAGTTTCCCATTATAACTTCTAATATATTACTTCTTGATACCGTCTTTAATAGTATACTCACTGGATAGGTATGTTTAGGGATTATTTGGGATATGAACGCATAACAAGTAAACTCTCTTTGCGTAGACCTTCGTATCAATACTTTTTTACGTGATTTATTGATTGTGTACGGGACATTCTTCAAAATGAATACGACACTTAAGCATAATATGTGAGGCCTTGACAATGACACAACATAAACTTTATAAAACATAACAAATCTTAGACGAACTTAAGATAGTAATGATCGGCATGTTTTGTGTATGTTCGTTTAATTTTGTTTGGTTTACGCCCCATCAACGAAAATATAACATAAACGGATGTGAACCCACAAGGCGTTTATCACAAAATAGAGAAAAACAGTAGTTAAATATATTACATAACTAAAAGTATTACACTTTGCCATTTTATGAGGCCGCTGTCGGCATAATCACTACGATGTATGTTCATTTGTGCAAATCATTATACCTGTTTCGATATTCTTTATATAAAAACATTTCATGTAATTTTACCCACTCTTCAAAGTTAGGGGGTATACATACTGGAATCACCATGGACGTCTGTCCTATGTCTGTCTGCCTGTTTGTGGACGCTTTTTTGGTCATTGAGCGGATAAAGACGACCTTACCACTTTGTTTCAAAACAGATAAAACGCTGATGATTAAATTAATAAAATAACAGTTCAAAATAAGTAGTACCAGAATATAAAAAAATGTACAGTTTTATCAACTGGCAAATAATTTGTCTGCTGTTCATCGGAAAACGAATTCAATTACACAAGACATGCAAACTGTTTGGAAAATCCCATAATTCTGTTCAGATTCATTTATACGACAAATAGAAACAAGTTTGGTTCTGCAACAAATACGAGTAAACGTGTCGGTATCAGCGTAAACTTGTTCTTTATACATTTCATTGAAGTGAACAATATTACATGACATTAAAATAGCCTGTTAGCAACTTGATAGATGACGTCCTGTCTAAAAAAAAAAATAAATAAATTGTACAGTATGCATGGAAGGCGATTTGTTTAATCCTGTGCCCGTGAAAAACATTTGGCCACATGTATCGGTTTTGAAACTAAATCATGTAAATCACACTTGTAAGAGCAATTGGAAGTTACCAAAACCATAACTGCTATGATGATGACACTTGTTTGTAAGTATAAATTGAACCCATTTATAAAACTTTATAGAGGCCTCCATCAATAATATTGAGTCGTGGATGCCTCATACTATGCAGAAACTAGATGCAGACAAAACATAACGTATACTGTTAAGCGGCCCATCCACACACAATATCATTGTTAATTTTATTGACTCAATAATATTGACAGAATATTGTTTACCCTCAAGTGTACAAAAATATTTATCAATATTTTGTTCATTTGTACTGAATCAATACATTGACGGTGTCTTCAATATCATCAATGCATATTTCATACAGAATAAATATTGATAATATTATTGAAGGGTGCAAGACACTTGTCAATAAAATTGACAATGCGTCAATAAATATCAGAGCTCCCTGATTTTCATCAATACATTGACGGTGTCTTCAATATCATCCATTCACTATCAATTTTATTGTCAATCTTCATTATTGACAATAAAATTGACAATGATATTGTGTGTGGATGGGCCGCTTTAGCTGTATTAGCTCCCGGCACAACGCAGTGTTTGCATCCGACACAGTCATAAAAGGGGGAGATACCGATACAAAACCTTAATCACGGGTTTAAAATCTAGAGATAGGTCTTGATTCCAAAATTGACAATACGTATCTATGTTCGTTGTTCTTGTTACGCCAGTTACGACAAATCGGTTATATCAGACAATATGTTACCAATAATATAAAATAATATCTTATCAATTGTACCAAAATATCCCATGTCAATTTCGTTGTTACATCCAGGTTAGACTTCAATGTAACTTCTTGCCCAGATATCTACCAAAGACAACTCTAAATGAACTACAAATGGTCCGCAGCGTGTATCATTACAAGGACTTCTCGTTTCATTCATATCAAACCAGTATTAAACGAGCTTTACCGGATATACTTTAAAAGATTGACACACACATACAAAGCATTAAAAGATCAATATCCAAACTATATCATATTTTAATTATATAAATAATGTATTAACCATAGCGCGCGTTAAGATCCAAAAATGAGTGTCCGACTCTTCCGGTATCGCGATCCCATACAGTTACATACCGGGACCGTAGCTATGCAATTGTAGCTTCAACGCTGTGGAACACGCTCTTAGTTGAAATCCGGAATCCTAGCAAACTTGTTTGTTATAAAATAGCTCTGAAAATACATGTGTTCGTAGAGATATTAGGAGGTTGATATAAATGCTGGCTGGAATGCATGCTTCAAGAAGACTAAACCTGTTTTATCTTGATGTGACAATACTACATTTAAAAAGAGATGAGGATCTTAATTTAACGGTCTTATTTTAACCACTTTGATAATCATGTCTTTTAATTCCTATAAATATAATTTTGATTTATCTTAGAAGTGATTTATATACCAAAGAATTGATACCTGTTTTGTGAAGAAAAAAAACTATTTCCGAAGCTGAACTATTGTGTATACTTCATCGTTGTTTAGTCAAATTTAATTTACTTATGGTAACCATTGAGAGCCGGCGTTTCTGTCGGAACATTTGTATCCATATATCTAGGTAAAGATCAAATGAGTAGTCTAATGTAAACTGTGAATTTAAAGGGACTTGTTCAAATGTTAAAGCATGTTTATTTTAGGGTCAGGAAATGCATTAAATAGATAGAGTTTAACCACGGAATTGTATAGCTTTACTATAATAACAAAATAGAATTTTTGGAAATAAAAAAGGAAATGTGTTTGGCCGCTGCGGGGCGCGAACCAGAGTCCTTTAGATTAAATGGCTACTGCTGTTACCGAGTTTTCACCCTGACTATTATTTTTTGCTGTGCATGGTATGATTGATAAAAGTGTATAATATTGTAACTAAATTAAACGGAAACAACAAACTCATTTAATACTCTTCAGTCGTTTCGCATTTGAACGCTTTATTTGTATTCATTTCAAATGATGATTATTCATTAACGAAGCTGTATTTCAGTAAGTGTCTTCACAATTATTGGTAGTTTTATTTTTGATATGCAGTGTTTATTTATTTTTTAATCTGTGACCAAAAGTTGGAAAAGTTAACACCTCCTTTTAATATAGTTGGTCTGATATAGTTTATTCAGGGTAATGCTCAGAATAAAAGGCACAAATTAGAAATTCTTACAACAGAACTCTGAAATTGTGACCCATTATCCTTTACTGAGACGTGGCTTAAAACTATATTGGAACTGACGAACCCCGTATCCAATCTTTCCCGAACGCAAAGATCTAATATATGAAGACCATGGTATGGTTATGCTAAGTTTAACATGTACTCCAATACGAACGCAGACCTGATCTTGAACGTATTGCATTGGAATGCATTTACATCACACTCCACTTGCAGTAAGAAGAAGGGTGTTTTATTTGCATTATTATAAAGGCCACCAAACGCTGATGCATCATATTACTTAATGGATCACGCTATTGGTTCAGCAAATTAAACCGTTGATCAATTAGAATAAGAGTCAGCCAATTTTACTAAAAAAAAGCTTGATGCTTAGTGTCTAGAGTACATGCTTGTTCTAGTTATTAGTAAACAACGCTTTTTTACGGAAAGATCCTCGTCTATTATTGACTTATTGCTAGTTAAAAAAACATATTGGTATTATCAGGCGTTAGTGATCCTTTTATTGATCAACAACAGCGCTGCTAGTGCACTTTATACGGTATATTCCAATATAATAAGCCACATGCGAAAGAATACGAACGCCATTTATGGACATATGTGGATGGTAACTACGTTAACGATTTTCTGAATTTATTGGAATACAATCACAAGTACTGATGTTGACACCTATCGCACTCATATCACCGACAATATACTTCGAAATGCCTAACAATTTCTCCCAAACAGGTTGACACAAATCAAATGGCGTGAATTCCATGGCTCAATACTCATAAACGTCGTGTGATAAGTGTGATAAGAAAACGCAAACGTACTTACCGACGTACACAATTCAAATAAGAAATTATCATTGGCCCAAGTTCCAAACACCAAACAATTAGAAACCACAACATATAAAAAAATCGATAAGCCAACGATCAGCACTACGGCAGTCTACGTGAAAAACTTCAGCAAAATAATAACACAACTAAGGACTGGTGTCTAGTCATTTATCACTCAAGTTAATTATAACATTAATACTCTACTCATAAATCCCGTCGATAATTCTATTGTTGCTATAAGTTTTTTTGAAAAGGCGAACATTCTTAATGCATTCGTTAAAACTCAATTAATTATTGACGTTGATAGTTTGGACGCATCGGGTATCATGTAATAACCAATTAATACCACCCTAGAAACTTTTATCATTACACCTTTAGATATCCATGATATCATTTAGTCACTTGCAGCAGACAAATTATCATGACCTGGCGGTTTAAATAACCATATTATAAACGAAGGTCGAGCTGATCTATACACTCCCTTATATGACTTCTTTAACTTCTCACTTAACAAATATACATTTTTAAGCTGCTGGAAAGAATCTAATGTAAGTGCAGTTTTTTACAAGGTGATCCCAAAGAAGAGAGTAACTACCGACCAATTTCCCTCTTTAAAACGATCGAAATAGGTTTTCTAAAAATAATTTTAAACGTGTATTACCTTGAAAGTAACAAAATGATAACCTCTTTTTGTCTGGATTTTAGCCGGTGACTCAACCACCAACCAACTAACGTATATAAATGATACGTTAGGAAAAGCCCATGACAATAGTTAATAGGTTGAAGCTGTCTCTTTTTAACATCTGTAAAATCTTTGATACAGTCAAGCACTAAGGTCTCTTACTTAAATTCCTCGCTATTCGCCTATTGGTATTCACGGAAATGTGCTCTATTGGATTTTAAAAAGTATCTTTATTGAAGACGCCAACGTTTAGTGTTTCCAGGCGCCATTTCTAACCGGGCTACACAAGATGTTGCGGTTCCCCATGAATCTATACCGGGCCCCTGTTTTTTAATCGTTATAAACGATTTTGTTAATGATATCCAAACTTATATCCGTTTTGTGCTGAAGACACATCCCATAAAGATAGATTAGTATAGAAAAGCCCTACCTTTGTAATGCAATATTACAAAATGGCATCAACATAATACTTAGTATATAATTTGGCCTTAAGATGGCATGTCTTTTTAAATCAATTAAAATGAAAACAAAAACACTTACGTTTTCTGCAAAAGAGTAATTAAATCATTTTAACGCAATGATTGTTCCATTAATACCTGATGTTAGTTTCCACCGATATATATGATTCTTTCTGTCGAACGATTCTTAAAATTTTAACTGCTATAACTGATAAAGGATGGGGCCAACTAAATATTATGCTGTCATTTTATAAAAATGCAAAACTCGCTTAGCTATAGTAATTGACCGACCTGGTACCCAAACTAAATAATTAATAATTATTTCTTTCATTTCAATCTTTTTCATATACTAATTTTATCGTGCATGATTGATATACACTGGCAGTATTGGTTTTTACCATGAAAAGTTGAAAACAGCGTCAAATCAATAAACAAATGAATTAAGAGTTGATTTTTTCCGTGTATAGTTCAGCTTCCCGTCTGGCGCCCAGGTTAAAATCGATAACTTCGAAGGTAAATGGTTGAATGTCTACATCACAGCGCCAGAAAACGACTTCCAAGCCACGGAAGGTATCTGCGGGTACTTTGATAACGATAGTGGTGCAAACGATTTGAGGCACAAGGACGGGATTCAGTCTACTATGCATACAGATCGTTTCGAAAACGATATTTTCGTCGAAAGTTGGAGGTGAGTTGATCCCAAACACAACCATCACAGATTTAAGCGTCACATGATGATTGAAGATAATGATAATGTCGTTCCAATAAAGTAAACGCCTTGAAATATATAGAAATAATAAATTACCAGAAACAATATCAGGAGACCAATTCAAGCTACATGTATCACAGCTTATGCAATACAGGAGGATACATAAAAAAACAGCATAAAACAAAAAATGATTGAAGCTGGGAATTACCTTGGATCGGGCAATGAAAAGATTTGGGGGTGTCAACCAGTTACGCGCCGAACCCCATACTAAGCCCCAAAACATACACGTGTAAAAAAACATTAACCCCACAGCATTGTTTTTCAAATTAAAAAGCAATAAAAGAGAAAACTCATGTATTAATCAAAAGCAAAAGACTTGTTTTAACAAAAGTCACAGTAAAGCACTATCAAAAGAACGGGATAGTCTTTCAAACACGCTTTGTAAAGGTTTGGTCTGCTCTGAAATGCCTTGCTTCAACATTTACACCATATACAGTTATGTTGTATACACTTATAGGTTCTGACGATGTTTAATTCATTATAATCCGTAAGTGTTTATATTGTTTTTGCTTAAAAGATCTTACAAATGTCTTATTTCTGTCTTTACTATTTCTACACTTTTTCATTGTAATACATTTAAAACGAATGGAAGGTATATCTTTATAACAATAATTTGAAAGGGTACCGGAAAACTAAGTATTTCTTACACATGACATTTAAACAAATTATATATATATATATATATATATATATAGTGTTTTTCCCAGGAGGGCATAGGGGCATGACGTAGTAAATTCACAAACAGCATTTT
>VMBQ01004616.1:42925-80159 GCA_007657795.1 Dreissena rostriformis
TTCTATATATATATATATATATATATATATATATAAATATATATATATATATATATATATATATATATATATGCTTTTGGAAATTACCATAAAAAATTAGCAATACAATTTGTTTCGAGCTCAAAATACAGTGTCCTCCAAGTCAATTGTGTTTACAAACAATCAGTTTCTTTGCATCGCTGTTAACTCGGGAAAGAGAAAGTGAAAGTATCTCAGGTCACCAAAAATATATCGTTGATTTTCAACGTTTTTCGGTATCACTCACAAAGTAGGTCTCTTATAAATGGTTAGAAACGTTTGTAGTGATCTAATACGTTACTTTCTGCTGGTAAAAAGTTGTTTAAAATATAATTAAAATTGAAATTTTTCTTTCGGCTATTTTTAGCATAAGTAACCGCTTTGAGGCTACACACCACGTTAGTTGCAAAGTTGTTAACATTTCTTCCAATTATGAAACGGTTATATCTTCCATAATTCTTGACAACGTTGCAAATAAGCTTTGTTATTAGCATTTTTATGCAAGAGTAACTGAAATCCAGTAAAAATTAGACCAGTTTATATGCAAAATAATTGGATTTGTCACCTTTAAACATATTTCCTATACGTCGATAGTGTGGTTTTTACGCGATCGTTTTCATTTTAAGTTGTCGCATTTTTGTTTAATTAAAGGCTAAGTGTGAGGTTCGGGGCGATTAAGACCAACTTAAACGTTTACGACTGATGAAACTCCGGAAATGTTCTCAGGAGAGACATTCATATCCGCTTGTCTTTTATTTAAGGAAAATGACCAATGGTCTATACACTACAAGCAACAGTGGTGCTGGACGGTTTCATTTAAACGGCCACGTGGTTGTGTACACAATCAAAAGTACAAATTGAGTGGTAATTGCAAACATATATCTGTGTAAATCAAATGAAAATGCGAGTGAAAATAATTTTTGTTCAATTTGAAAGTTAACAAGCAAATTACATCGAGTGTTTGACCCAAATAGTTCTTCTGAATATTACATGTGGCGAACAGTTATAGTTAGAACGGTATGACATGTTCTGACTGTTCTGTATTGTATACATGGTTTTAATGAAATCAAACAAACAAACAAACCATTTGGTCGAGTACAACAGGTTTGAACTCAGAGCTCGTGTCATACATAACTGGATTTGATTTCCTTAGAGACCATCTGCTTTCAATGTGTCGTTATACTAGCAGCCAAGTGTGTGCATAGCGGCATATCTCAATTGGTGATAGATCACAGTGTCACTTCGGTTTAATAAATAATTCACGGAATTAATGGTGACTTTTAACAAAATATATATGATATCATCAATGACGCAACTGTTTATTGAAATATTATTCGTCGTCTGTAATGTCACGAATAAGCTGTACTCCCTACTTTATATACTTCTTAGTCAGCAAAAAGTGATTTTGCAAAAATAATTGGTGTATCGAGAGAGTTGAAATGTAATGCTTCGCTGCGGATCACGTGCAGTTTATATACTTAAAGACAATCAATTGACATGAATTACCTGCAAAACAATTCTAACGCACTGTACACCGAAGAAACAACTAACCAGCAGTAATAAAACTGCAAATTGTATTATTCAAAACACGCTCCTACGGTCTAAACTACCAATGCCAACAGAGTTACATGATTCTATTAGTTGTGTATATATTTCCGAAACCTCTAGGGTCAGGGTTTTGACATCGTATAATGGTCCTCTTCTTTGGCACCGAAATGCCAACAGCTTTGGTATTTGGTATGTTCCATCAGATAGTGGTCCACTACGTAGTTTGTTATACTCATGGGATCAAAGCAGACCACACCCGAAGGTAACATAACTTAAAGGGACTTGTTCACAGTTTACCAAATGCAGAACTTTTCAACTTTTTGTCACAGATTCAAAAAATAAATGAACAGTGTAAATCAGAGTGCGAAATTACACGAATGCCGCAGACTTATACTGAACATACACTTTCGTATATGAAAAATCATCGTTAGAAATTGATAAAATTATAAAGCGTCTCAGACGCGAAACGATTTAAAAACTTCGATTTCTTGTGTTATCGTTATATTTTGTAACAACACGTGGATGGTTATACAAAGTATAAAATAAATGGCAACCCATGTGGCGACGGTAGGTAGGGTCCGCACATAATGTAGTCGTAAAGACTCAACGACGATCCGAAGATAAACTCTGAAATACACACATACACACGTGAAGTCGGATGGCTGAGTGGTTTCGGCGCTTGTCTTTTACTCCGTGGGTCAGTGGTTCGAGCCCTGGTGTGGTTAACTTTTTTTATCTTTTTTTTTGTTTCTTTTTTTACTTTTATTCTTGTTTTTATATTACAGCTCTTTAGTTCTGATGTTAATATGTATCAATTTAAAGAATTTTATGACCAACTTCAAATCATGCCAAAATCTGTGAACAAGTCCCTTTACACAGACATCACTTTTGTTAAAAAGTTTAGTTTTTCTTGTCTAAAATAACTATACCAAGAGTTTTTTTCTATTTGGCAATTAATATAATTTAGTGGTACTCTGCTTAGGTTGTAAAACTATTCCTGTTTGGAGATTTTTGGTTGAAATTTTTCACACTAAATTGTATACCAAGCAAAAATTAAAATACGTATATGAAACCACAAAGCAAACGTATTTGATATTTGGTATGTGAAATCAGATTGTCTCCATAAACATTGGTCAAATTATGTCCCTGGCTTTGAAGCTGGCCCTCGCTTCAATACACAAGTGATCGATCAAAGGTCATCTGCGACCTCTTGTTTCTATAGTCTTTACACATCGAACGGTGGTTTTCTGCATGCCCCCATTATTTCCTCTAGCTGGCAAAAAGCTATGCACATGTGAGTTTCTTATGGGCGATGATTTAGAGTAGATTGCAAATGAATTGCAAGGGAATCTGCCTTTATGTGTTTCCACATGTCGTATAACGTGACAGGATTGTGCATATCGTTGAACACGCGCTCGACCTAATGCCTTATATTCCAATAATCCCACATTGAATATTTTACACAGTATATCTTTGTATGTCTTTTGAAGACGTGTTTGAACCAGTGAATATACGCTTATATCAAATAGCACATTGCACGCTCTGTAATCGTGATCATGCCTTGTTCAACATTTAAATGGCTTGACAAACAAACTACTATATGAGTATATGTTTGTATTATAGAATTAGATGGCTTAAATGTCATGTCATATCATATAAATATAATGCATGTGTCCATAATTTCTCATTCGAAAGTTAAATACGCATTAACACTTAATAATACTTAGCTTACTGGTATTGATTTTCTGTGAGAAGAATAACTACTGTACTTAAACAATGCTCTTATGGCGTCTGTAATAGAATGTCATAGTTAAAAACTCTCCAACAAGTCGAGGTCATTTGTATGTTGTTAGTTTAGCAAGTATTTATATTCAATTTAGTATTCTTAAAGTATATTATTAAATAGAAACTGATACATGTACACACCATATAAAGATGTGAAACACCAGTTGCTCCAGCAGTATTGCATTCCTATTGTACACACGTTCATGGTCCTTTATTTATGTCAAGTGATTAATTGCAAAAACAGTACGGCACAATACGAAAAAACATACACACATAGTAGAATAAAGCTCGGGTCACCGCATTGGAACGGTCAATGCTAAGCCTTGGGGGTTAAAATCGGTTTTAGAGCGCTCAGCATCATACTTGGCCCAGCAATATTCATGATACATATACGTGTAAACAGAATTTAACCTCATAGCATAGTATAAATGAAACAGAAATACAAGGGAATTAAAACACATTCAATTTAATTACCATTTAATTACTTAATGATAGGAAGGAGATCAGAGCAACAACTTTTTGAGGCACGATGAAAAGTGATAAAAGATAAATAGGCTTTTCGAAAAAAAGCTCCATTATTATCCGTGTCTATATTTACAAAATAATTTAAGAATTATTTTACCATAAAAAAGCTATTAAGCCTGATTCGTAAATGTTCGATTTGCTTCATCATACATACGATAATAATTCGATAAGTAATTGAATCATTAAAGGTTTATTCGTGAAACACCTAAAATTATCACGGAGGCAGTAGTTAAGCCAAACTCTTTATTTGATACATTTACAAGTTCAACACCCATACCATACACGCTCTATTTATGTGTTTTAGGTATGGATAGAAGAATGAACAATACCATATGCATCGGTAATGTGTCAGGCGTCTGTGAATGACTGTTTTAAAGTCCATAACTTTATATGGTGCATATTAATAGAAACATATAACAATTTATCCTCACAAGGGAAATGTCTTATGGACGATGACGATGTTATTACATTTTGCGATCGAAACGAATTTGTCGAAGATTGTAACAAGCTGAGAGCCAATATCATTATGCTATTTAATATGGTTCCATCCCATGTGACTATTATCGGGTTGCGGAACATGCAGTCCACAATCGAACTTAATATGACCTGTATGCACTTGATGAAAGTTGGAATACATATGTATAGCAAAACAATTGAGAACGCATGTCAAGAGCATGTTCAATGCAACTTACACAGAAACCATTGAAAATGACAAAACGTATAATACGAAACACTTCATGCGTTGCTTTTTCATATAATTAATGCTCATAGAATGCTGTTCAATCTCTATACGAACTATATGATATTAACTATTGAATGTTAATACTATAATGCAAGTGTATAATGACAAATGGTAAAGAAACAATTGACTCCTATATTGACATTTTGATAAGCATTTATGCATCATTCCTCAAGAATTACATCAGGATTTCCTAACCATGAGGTAATGTTATATAATGAATTGAATTTAATGACTCGGCAGAGCAAAGAAGGGTTTCCGCTACTGTTCTTTGTTCTTTACACCATGAAAGAGAAATTATCGATCAATATTTTGTTTATTAAGAAGCAATATAATTATCAAACATGTACACGCATAATTGAAAACTTATTCAACTTGACCAATACAATCGTGTGTTAAAACACACTTCACTTTCATAATCACAATCGTAGAGTTTAGTAAAACGCTAATGATACTATGAAAATAAAGCAAACAAAAGAGAGTTGTTGGACATAACACAATTGACCTATGAAAATATTACCCCTGCATTTTGCATTCATACTGTTTTCTGTACATTTATTGTGTGCTAATATAATATATATATAAACTGTTTGTATTATCACAACGGTCGATGTAAATGAAAATATAATGTAATTATTTTAAATAAACGTTGTTATGGCGAATATAAACGTACGAACCACATATCAATAACATCAATGACGAATTTATATCAACAATAAGCGCCTAACAAAATCGGCATAAGCAAGAAGCCATTTAAACATCAATGCAGCAATATGTCCCATTTCTCGCATTTAAAACGCAGTAAGTATGCATATATGGACGTTGTTCACCAGACATCCGATTCGTGCTCGTATGATGGTTGATGAATAGCATTTACTTCGAATTAGCGTGCATTCCCATCCACTTACTCAAAAAGGAACAGATTTCAAATTAATAGCATACAGTTGCAGTAAGGACGCCGAAGTAGTCAACAGAATTGGAAGTGCATTATACAATGATAACAATACAGGCAATCATTAAAGTATTAAAGATGTTTCTGACAAAACATGTTTAACCTAGTCAGATGAGCGAATATATTTATTCGTGTTTTTATTTACGAGAACATGTCTGCTTTTTAAACTACGAATAACATGCTTTTGACATTTGCAAAATATCGAAAATGTAGATTCATGTCCTTAGAATCATTTCTCGTACAAACTATAGTATTGTTTTTGTGTGCATATTGTACAACCTTTACAAATTGATTAATAAACACGAACCTAAATTAATGGCGATTTAAGCCATCCTTAAAACGGATATGAAAAAAGTAAATGTTTGTTTCCATAATTAATTTATAACAACATTTCAATAATTATATAAACTAAGATAATACACTTGAAACATAAAGATATAAGTTATTTACAAATAATAACATAAAACAATGTTATTATAATGACACGACCTCTTTCAAACGACCGCATTTTAATTAATATTACTTTAATTCCAATATAATGTGTTACCAACTGCACCCAATTAATGCTAACCTTTTTCACGTGGAAATACTGCCGCAATATTAAGCTTTGTGTATATTTGACCTTTTAAACTAAGATTATGCTAGTCTGTACCGAGTAAAAGAAGTCTGAGGTATTATTGTATCACATGTTAAGTTTCACACACACAAGTGATGTTTAATGATTTCTACAAACTTTCCAGTATAAATCAAATGAGCAAATAATGAGCGCCGCGGGTCCAAAGGTAATCGAATACAGTGCATATGTGAAACCCAAGCGTTTATTGAGCACGCGCTTTGCAGGTCCGTTTTGTTTGTTCAACGTAGCTGTCTTATCAAGGTTTTCACCTTTATAAACCGCCAATTAAATGTCGGAGTAATGTCCGACAAGTTGACCCGAGGAAATTCCGAAGATTCCTTTGGCTAATCTGAGAGAATGCCTCCAAACATTGCTATCGTTTTTTAACTGATGTATTTATCAAGCCTAACCTTGAAAGGCTCTTCGTTCATTGAATGAACTTATTTTCATTAAATGAAGTTAATTTAAATGTTCCATTCAAATCTAAATTAAGGCGAGGTCAGTGTGTGGAAGACCGATCGTTCCTTATTCGATGAGCAATGCCTGATTACTACCATGGCAGATATGTTTTGTGATGTTGAAGTTTTATCGATAGCGAAAAAGCAAAATGCTAAATTCATGGCTGATCGGTGTAAACTGCATATTTTGATAATAGGATTGTTTTCTTTATATACCTGTTATTTTTTCTAAAATAATTAACACAATTTTGTAAATTTAAACATTCGACTGTTTTATTACATGCACTATTGTCATGATCCCCTCTATAAATAACATCTTATACACTTATCCCAGTAATTAAATTGAGAATGCTGGCGTTCGATAAGTCAATGTATTGTCAAACTGACGAAGTGATTGCAAAGGCTAGTCGCAAAACTGAAATTTACTCGATAAATATACATGCGTATCATTTCAGTGTGATCAGCTTACCAAACATTTCAAATATTGAGACGCAAGTGTTCTTTGAACAGTTGTGTGTTACTTAATACACGCTGTTGGTTGTCCTGCTTGGATATTCGACCTCTTTTTATTCTTATCGTATATACTGGGGCCTCACGGAGTACAATCAAATACTGTTCGTATCGAAGCCATTTGTATTGTACGCATCGATAATGTATGCAAATCGCCACTTATGATACTTCGATGCCACTCAATTGGTCCATGTTTATATAATGTTTTAAACACTTGTTAAAGAATAAACCAACGATGTATTTTACAATATTGAAGTTAAACACACACTCTTGTTTCGGTAACAAATACATGCACGAATCACCAATATATACAAGTAATAGATTGTCAGGAAAAAAGAACTGGCATTTAGTGATTGCGGGTATTGCGTGTAAATCAAAATATTTTTTTTAGCTTTATTGTTTAAATATGTTTATTCGAACTAACTTTACATGTGTTATGAGCATTAAAAATACTAAACATGTTCACTATGTTTGTAAAATATATCTCTTGTTAGTTAATATTTGGAATATTTAAAACGGCAATATGTATGCACATTATTTCTTTTATGCACACATTATTTTTTTATGGCTTTGACTGTTGTTTAAATCGTTTAACATTAACATGTTTTCATAACATTTAAGCTATAATAACTGTTTTTGTTAGTAAAAAATGGCATTTTGTTTTAGATCAAAAAGCATACACATTTCATATAAAAAACTGAGGCGTCTTTTAACCAGAAACACAGGGATATTTAACATTATTGTCGTATCTGCGATCACTACAGGTGCTAAACATGGCATTTTAGTTTTAATATAAACACAATATCGGGGTCGCTTAATTAACGTTTTGCGACATATATACGTAACAAGACTTTTTTTAAGAAGAAAACATTTTTCGCACCAACAAATATGACACCGTTGATTGTAGTAATTGTATTCGGTTGTTTTACCATTTACATCTCCTTCATTTAATTAGCAATTGATCATAAACATGAATTGTTTAAAGCTAGAAAATTCAGTCGTAACCTAAACTTGTTTTCTGATCTTTGAGACGTATTTGGCATTATTGCGAAAGGTTGTTTATTTCATACCTATTTCCTGTTACTTTGATATAAGTAAATTTGCAAAATTTACTTTAGGCTCTCTTTGCAGTTCATAAAACATTTTCTTCTGTAGTTTGATAGAAACAACCCATGTTCCAGCACTTAGTCAATTCTTTAAGCACTACATAATAACGTTACTTTGTTACTATAACATGTATACTCGTGGTCTGCATGTCTACTGTATCTTGAATACACCTATTACTATAAGCAATCGAATACGAAGTGCTGTTTAAGCTAGTTTGCACTCTGATGATTTTATAATGACCTCGGTTTTCTAAAAATACCGTTCCATAAAACAAACAAGACCTCGTTCGAGAGTTTGCGTACAC
Organism: Dreissena rostriformis; assembly: GCA_007657795.1. Taxonomy (NCBI): domain Eukaryota; kingdom Metazoa; phylum Mollusca; class Bivalvia; order Myida; family Dreissenidae; genus Dreissena; species Dreissena rostriformis. The sequence goes on from VMBQ01004616.1 coordinate 51,488, forward strand.
TTGTTTCTCTTAAATAATAATACGAAACGTTACCCAACGTATTTACACGACTAAATAAAAACGGCGGAATAATTACATTCGATCCGGGTCATTAAAGTACATTGACCGACCTATAATGTCAATTTGTATGACTATTGTCTAAGAAACTTACCCGAACAATCGCAGAGTAGTATAATTAAGTATCTTCAATCATTGTGTTGTTTCTATAAATGATTTGACCGCATATTTTGTTACAATCGTAAGATTGCAAAGCTTCATAAACTAGAACATTGAAATAATAATGTGACCTAGTTTCGAACTTCTTTTTCTTGTAAGAACAATTTCTTGGTTCATGACATGTCTAATTCGTCGAAACGAAAACCTGTATTATCATCCGGATATCGATATTAGTATTTACATATGACAGGTATGTGGTTGCAGTTTTTTTTTTACTATTTTCAATAAATATCGATGCAATAATATATACCAGAATTAGTAAGATATACTGAAATGACTAATGCGAGTTAATTCATTGATTGTGATCAGAACTCCTTATAAGTGACATTTAACATTAAAATCATGAATAAAGATTACTAGAAACTTCTTGTTTTCATTTTTGGGAAGCTAAATGCTCATTCTTTTTTGAATGTGTACGTGCCTTACTTTTATTTCTACCAAATGACGATTCTTAAAATACATAACGAAAACTGCCACTCGGTAGAATATACTTTTTCTACGACCACTAGCTAGTGATAATAAACATTCAAATATTTACCGAAAGCAACACAATATTAATGTGTTTTTTTTATTTTAAGCTAAACTAAATAACACAAAAAAATATGCGAGCAAATCTTAAACGATAAAAGATGTATGCTTCTATCGACCTGTTTAAGATTAAATTGAAATATAAAAAAACGCACTAAATTGTATGTACTTATTACGTATTTTACTTACCTATCGATCGATATATATAATTAACTGAATCTTAAATGTATTACATTTATTTATTTACCGTTATAATAAATATATATATATATTTGTTTCCGTACTCTATATCGATTGAACCGTTCCTTTATAAGTATACTGTTTTGGCTCTAGTTTGAGTGCTTGAATTTCAGGTCAATGTTGTCGAGCGATAGCAATCAATGAAACTCCACCAGTACTATATAATTAGAGAAATTCGTTATTTATCCACTTTTTAATAACGCAGTGTGTTTGCTCTACGTGACATTGATAGTGTAATACAACATTTATGCAGCAGTGTTTGTGAGAGCTTAAAGAATGGGAATCCTGATGCAATATGTTTAAATAAGAGATATATTTAATAAATAAAGTACAACAGCTATGTCCCGTTTTATTCACCCAGTAACATTAGGTCTATCAAGGGACCTTAATCGATGTCGGCAATCACACTTGAATTCTTACTCTTTGAAAGTACTGGTAGTTTTTCGTCACCGTGAAGCGGTTTAGACAATATAAATTGCAATGGCAACGACTTGACAGCAACAGTGATTTAGTTTAGGTTATCAGAAAAGTATCCTTAATCAAGGTATATACATCAAATAATGTCGTATACATTTCAATGTGTACATATATTACAACATTTCAGACTCTTCTCAAACATACGATCGTAGTGCAAGGCCAACATCAATATATATTTGGTAGTATACATCACGAAAAATTATGAAAGAAGCAAACACAAATAATAATACGGATGTTACTACTTAGTTTTATTGCTATTGCAAAAATTATTTATTGTTGATAAAACGTGCAACTTGAAATGTACACCTCTAGTTGGCATTATGCATATGTAGGTCATATGTACAACAATTGAAATACAACCATGATTACAGTCTTAGTCGTACAAGCAGAGCAATGTTTTGTTTACGGTCCAGGAATCTTAATACTTCACATCGTTATATACTCCGCTAATACTCGCTCATAAATATGTCAAAATGATGTAGTTTATATCGTTCAATTATATTCCGCCATAGTTATGTAGGAATTTGCGTATTGTTCTAATGGTACAATAATGTTTGTTATCTTGATGTAAATACATGTTCACGTATTATAATTATTTTTCAGATGAATTTTATTATGTATTGAAGGTTAATCCTCGCAAGGCATATTACTGTATATTATCAATAAATAAACATTACTAAAACAAAATGACACACATGGTCATATTAAAAGTAACACAAATTTCTATAACAGTTTTACAATAAATCTTGTAATATGACCATGTGTGCCATTTTGTTTTGGTTATGTTTATTTATTGATAATAGACAGTTATATGCACCTGCGAGGATTCACTGTCAATACATAATAAAATTCCTCTAAAAAAAACGAAATTACGTAATGTTTTTACATCAAGATAACAAACTTGATAGCGCAAGTATAGCACTACGCATACTCTTAAATTAAGATAGCGGAATATAATTAAACGATAAAAACTACATCATTTTGACATATTTATGAGCGAGTATTTGCGGAGTATATAACGATGTGAAGTATAAAGAAGCTTGTTAACCTATTTGCGGCACTTATTGTAAGGAAAATAACAGAAACAACCAACATCATTCAATCGTTTCGTATGTTTAACGGTTTATAATTGTATCAGTTTTAAACGATGATTTCTTCTAAATGAACACGTAATGTTTGTGTATGTATATGCTATATGCAGTGTTATTATGTCTCCAATAACTTTATTGTCCTTCAAACCTTCGACAAAACGTTTAGAAATTATCAATTGGTGAATTCTGAGATTTTTTTTTTACATTTGTTATATTTAATGTCACTAAATTGTTACGTTTTGTTAATTGAGCATCAACTTTGCCTTAACTAGCATTAACACCTTAGTGTATATAACATTACCATGACGTTCATTCATTGTTTATTCATCAAGCCAACGCCATTTTCCATTGTTTTGGTGTGTTAACGGACAAGCATGTTTTTGTATTTGTTTCGAGGAATAATAGTTCTTAATTTATACAGATGAATAATATATTTATTCCTGGTAGAACGGCCGACGTGTTTGAAAGCAGCTTCCTACGTACATGCCATGAAAGATATCATCAATCATCATTTATAATTTATTTGAAAAACTGAGTGCCTCAATGGACGAAATTAAATTTCAAAATATTGCCACCTACTTGATCAACGCGATGATTGTTTTCCACCTTTTGCTACTTTATTGTTTGAAGGATCGTGATCAGAATCATGAAATATTAAAATCGATGTCGTGCGCGCGCTCACCATAACTTGTAAACATTTAATTTATCTTGGTCAATCCTAGACGAAAATGGCGTCATTACTAAAAAGCCAAATGTGTAATTTTATACGGATACTTAAAATCAGCTCAAGCACGGAGACCATAACTTGTAAATATGTTATCAGCAATATTCAACGCATGATGTTACAAAAATGTATTGTTAAGCATGTGATTTTAAAAGCATACATTTGAGCCTCGCTCTGTGAAAAGGGGGCTTAATGTATGTGCGTACGGTGTCGTCCCAGATTAGCCTTTGCAGTCCGCAAAGGCTGATCAGGGACGACACTTTCCGCCTTAACTGGATTTTCGCTAAGAAGAGACATACTTTAAACAAAATACGTGTCGAACCTGATTAGCCTGTGTGGACTGCACAGGCTTATCTGGACGACACTTTACGAAAACGCTTTAAACCCCCTTTTCACAGAGCGAGGCTCATTTGATACGCTCAAATAAATNACTCGGATTTTCAATTTTTACTGATAAATTTGGACCAAACTCGGGGGTGCGTATTAAACACGAGGGCGTATTATATTCGCGTATTTACGGTATTTTTACAGAAATGTTTACGCGACATATGTTTCATTGCTGCTGTCAATGAGTTTCAGATCAAGGCTGAACACTTAAGTTCTAATGACAATGGTATTTCAGATTGCCTATACATCAAATCCAAATCCCACCTAGATATATCTAGGTAGGATTTGGATTTGATGTATATATAGAAGGGAGTTTTTTTATCAGGTCTCTCAAGTCTCTCCTCTGGTGGATGTAACTGACTCTGAAGATTTATTTAGATTACATGCTGACTGGTAGTTTAATTTGTTTTAGAGTCACAGTTGGGACTATTGAGATAGGACCTCACCAAATCCCTTAAGTCAGCTTTTGCTGATCGAACAAATCAGAATTTGCGAATGCAGTGGGAGTTTCTTATTTTATTTTCTCTATATTTTAAACTTTGTTTTTTTACCGGCGTTCACTGCAACCTCACAGCTGTACGGTCAATTTCTCAGCAGATCATTTAAGTCAATTGATAGTATAAAGAATTATGAATTATTTAGGTTATAATATAGATCACATTAATGGTTATTTACTTAATTTACCATTAAGGGGTTTATCTTGATTAAATCCTTGGACCGTGAAACGTGCTGAACCTATGACGCTAGAGATTTTATTACGTATATTTGTCATTTTAGATTTATTATTGTATATATTATATATATTGTATTATTATTGAAAATATTGTATATTGGTATTTATTTCTATTCGCATTTTTCTTATTTTCCATAAAGTCTAATCTAGTACCAACTTCCTCATCTAATATTGAATCGAGGAAATTTTTAAGCACGGAGAGTATTCAGTTTCTTGAAAATTATATTTTAGTACATTTTAACTGGTCAAAACCTATGTGTGTACTTAATTATGATTTCTTTACGTTTCACTTTTTTTATGAATAGTCCGCGTCCTCATAAGTTACTCTAACGGCATTTCTTGCACATGGCTTGTAATTTGTAATATTTGTATCAATCCCGTATTGCTATAAAAACAATGCCTGTTTATAAAATACTTCATATGTCATAACATATGTCATTGGTCACATTTTATAAATATTCAATTATATATAATTGTATCTTCGACAGAACTTAAATCATGCCATTCGAAACCAATGCGATTACCTCTGCAATGTGTACTTTAAGAAGTGAACACATCACAGCATAGTTTGCTGCAGAATGCTTTTTATTTTACATTGCAACAACAACAACAACCACATGTATTAGCTCTAAAGCATACAATTGCCTTTTAAGTTTAAACCTATTTAATTTAGCTCGATTGCATCGAAAGCCTTATATAGGCTTATATAAACGCTCTCGAGTCCGTTTCCTGGGACTAGAACCAGTACTTGGTGTCTTTGGGGGAGATGAAAGGAACGCTCCCAGTGGGGTTCGAACCCATGATCTCCCGATTGCTAGGCGGACACCATATCCACGGCGATCTATGCCTTTTAGGCAAATACAACAAACACAAGTGTAATTTCATGGATTAAAAGAATACTAAAAATTAAGAAATGATAGATGTTAAAAAAGAGTTTACTTATAAATAATAAAAGATGTGTAACTTTAACATTGATAATGACCATTTTTCATACATTTGAGTCTCGATCTACTGTTTGTGACTAGCAATCGTTCAATCGGAACAAAATGGAACTTCAAATCATTTATATAAACAGCAACACACTGTATGAGGATACTTAATTGAACCTCTTCACGAGTTTTGAGGGTATTCTTCTTATAGTATAGTCATATAAATTGACACGATACGTCAGTAATTGTACTTCCATGACCAGGCTCAAATGGTATTATTCCGCCGTTTTTATTAACGCTCGTAAATACGTCACGTAACATGTCGTATTATTATTAAACGGAAACAGGTGCACGCTTTCTCCCGACCTTGTTTGTTTTATGGAGAGGTATTACATGAGAATAATAATGAAGACTGAGTTCTCTCTAAAATCATCCGAGTGCTATTCTAGCTTCATCATTACAGCACTTCGTATTCGATTGCCAATATTATGCTATAAGGTTTGGCCAAGTGCTGGTACGTTAGATGTCTGTCAAACAACAGAAGCACAGGCTTTATAAAAGGCCAAAAGAGCCTTAAGTAGGTATTGCAATTTGTATCTATCAAAGCAATAGGTTAAAAAAAACTGTCTCAATCATTACAGATACTTCTCAAAGATCAGAAGACAAGTTCAAGTTACGACATAGTTTACTAGCCTTAATTTTCTAGCTTTAAACAATTCATGTATATGATCAAAATGTTAATTCAGTGAAGAAGATGTAATTGGTGCCACAACCGAATAAATATACTACAATCAACGGTGTCATATGTGTTGGTGCGAAGAATGTATGCTTCTTCAAAACATGCCAATTGTAACATCTGAAGTGATCGCAGATTTATGATGACATCAATATTAATGTTATTGTGTTTCAGGTTAAAAGACGCTTCAGTTTTTTATATGCAATGCGTATACTTCTCAATCTAAAACAAAATACCTTTTTTTAATTAACAATGAACATCATAATTATTATTATAGCAAGAATGTTATGAAAACATTTTAACGATTTCAACAACCGTCAAAGCCATGAGAAATAATGTGTGCACACAACGAAATATGTACATACAAATTGGCGTTTTTAATATTCCAAATATGAACTAAAACAAAATATATATTTTACAAAACTATTCGACGTCTTTATTATGTTGACGCTCACATCACAGGTAAATTAAGTTTGAATAAACAGATTTAAGCAATATAGCTAAATAATTTACTTTGATTAACAAACAGTACTCCAAAAACTACAAGTTTTAGCTCCCGGCAAACTATAACTTGTATATATGAGTGAATCATGCGTGTAATTGTTACTGAAAATAGTGTGCGTTTTAACTTCAATATTGTATAATCAATCTTTGGTTAATACTTCAGAATTTTTATAAAACATTATATTAACATTGATCCGACATCACTGAGTGCCATCAGGGTATCACAATTGGCGTTTTTCACACAATATCGATGCTTACAATACAAATTGATTCGATACGAACAGTCTTTCATTGCACTCCGTAGTGCCCCAGACTCCCAGTGTATATGATAAGAATATATACGAGTCGAATATCCAAGCAGGAAAACCAAATACTTTTATTAAGAAACACACATCTGTTCCAAAAACATATGCGTCTAAATATTTGACATGTTTGATAAGTTTATTCGCGTTGATATGACTGCAGGCTGTATATGTATCGAGTAAATGATAGTGTCGCGACTCGCCTTTGCAATCACTTCATAAGTGTGGCGATATATTAACTTGCCGAAAGGCAGCAATCGCAATTTAATGACTGGGGATATTGTTTAGGACACTATTTATTGAAGTGATCGCTTACATATAACATATAATAAAACAGTCGAATTTATAATTTTAAAAGTGTGTTCATTTGTTTAGAATTAAATAATTGGTATAGAAAGTAAACAATGCGGCATAAAAAAATTCAGTACACACGGAACGATCGGTCTTCCAAACACTGACCTCGCCTTAACAAAGCTGTGAATTGAAAATTAGCTTCATTTAATGAAACAAAAATTCTTTCAATGAACGAAGAGCCGTTCAAGGTAAAGCTTGATACAAACAACAGTCAAAAAACGATAGCAATTGTTGAAGGAATTCCCCAAATAAGCCTATGCTCTCGTCGGAATTAGTTCTAAGGGTCTGCTGGCGGGACATTACTCAAACATTTTATCAGCTGTTCATTTAAGGTCAATAACGATGTAAACTTGTATAAGACAGCTACGCTGAAAAAGCGAAACGGACCTGCAAAGCGCGTGTTCGATAAACGCTTGGGTTTCACATATGAACTATATCCGATTACCTTTGGACCCGCGGCGCTCATAATTTGCTTATTTGATTTATACTTGAAAGTTCGCATTAATCATTAAACGGAACTTTTGTGCGTGAAACTGAACATGTAATAAAAACATTCCTCATACAGTCTGTACTCGGTACAGACTAACAGAAGCCCAGTTTACCCGGTCAATTATACACGAAGCTGAATTGTTCGGCAGTATCTGACAAGGTTAAACATTACGAAACAACATAAATGCTTTAAATATTGATTGTTTCATAGGTATTATATAATGCACTTCCACTCCTGTTGAGAACTCCGACATCCTTACTGCAACCATGTGCTATTATTTAGAAAACGTGTCCCTTGCCTTTATTATCCCCACACTTTTTGAAAAAAAGGTGGGGATATTGTGGTTATCTCCGCCGTCCGTCCGTCTGTCTGTCTGTCTGCCTGTCCGTCCATCCTGGCCAATATCTCCTCCTACACTATAAACACTAGAACCTTGAAACTAACACACATGGTAGCTATGAGCATATGTGCGACCCTGCACTATTTGGAATTTTGATCTGACCCCTGGGTCAAAAGTTATGGGGGTTGGGGTGGGGCCGGGTCAGAAATTATCACTCATTTTTTTAGGTTATTTTACATTTACTTCTTTATTTCTACACCGATTCACTTTAAATTGATACTGGACCACTCTTATGACAATACGGTCAATCTCAACCATGCATGGCCCCATTCCCAACCCTGGGGNAACCCTAATTTGTTCTGCCGATGTATCACATTCATTTTTTTAAATCATACACATGTATGACATACCAAATGGTTAAGAACAATATTGATTTGATTGGTGAGGATATATGCAACATTGCTTATCAAATGCTAACAAAGGCGTCCATTTCTTCTTTATGAAATAGTTGAGTTCGTTCCATTTCCATGTGTCATTATACACTTACATCACAATATGAAATTTAAATTGTTCATAGCATTTAGTTCGTATAGAGTGAAAGGCAATCTATGAGCGTAGCTTACAGACAAGCAACACATAAGTGTTTCGTATCATACGGATTCGTCATTTTCAATGGTTTCTTTGTGAGTTGCAAAACGGTATGCATCGAATATGCTTTTGAAATGCGTTCTGCATTGTTTTGCAAGGCATGTATATTTCAACATTAATCAAGTGCGTTAAAGTCATATTATTTTTAATTCTTGACAATAAGTTATGTAACCCGATAAGAGTCACGTGGGAGTTAACTGTATAAAATAATATAATACTATTGGCTCTAAGCTTGTAATACTCTCCGACAAATTCGTTTCAATCGTAAAATCTTATGACTTTATTCATTACATATTTCCCTCTTGAGGAACATCAATGGGTTTATGATACTTCCATCAATGGCCCGTATTTATAAATATAATGTTTAGTGTACGGGTGTTAACTATTTTATATATTATATAGAGAAAGTATCATTAACACTGCCGCGTGGTCGTTTTAGCTTTTCCACGTATAAACATTTCAATGATATAATTACTCAAATTTGTTAGCATATTATCAGATATATACAATGAAGCAGCACGGACATTTACGAAGCAGGTCAAATAGCTATTTTAGGCTAAAGCAGTAACTATTTTTCTTTTAAATATATCCACGGATAAAGAAATTGAGCTTTTTTGAAAAGCTTACTTAACTTACATTATTGTTTGGTTTTGAAATATGGCAATTTGAAGAAAATAACACACATAGAGCGAGTGCATACTTTATTGTTAAATATTTAAGAAATAGAAAACCTCACTGAGGGCCCTATGGCAGAATAGTGACCAGCCAGGCAGCCCCAAATAGTATATGGACCGAAGCCGAAGGCTTCATCCTTTTGTTCATGAAGCTTCTGAAACATGTTGTCTTTTGTCATATCAGAGTGCTTGGAAGTTGTGTGGATGTATTTTCTTTTTGAATTGGTTCTGTCATCCAGCCTTTGTTTTCTCTTTCGCAAAGCGCCTCTGTATTCAGAACACTTGTGACATCTAGTGCCTCTTGATATAAGAAGGTCACAATTTGTTGACCTTATAGTGGTGCTATACCTGTAATTTCCATCTTTGCCATAAGAAGCATTAAAGTCACCTTCCCTGTACGCCACAACACCCTCATCTACATGATTTGAGAATCCCGCTCTGATTGGGACCAATTCAACAAATTCTTCATCAGGATTTCCTGTACAGATTGCATATGCAGAAAGTCTCCTGCAAAGTTCCCATATAGAGGACACTCTGTTTAATAACATTGGCACATCCGTCCAAATGACGTGACTTCGTGGCACAGGCTTTCTATGTACAAACAAATTGCAAGTAAAATCACATTGCACCTCTATGGAGAGTTTTACACTTGAAGCACCACCATTTGAGTACATCTGCACAAAAGTTAATTTGTTATTGTCCTTTTGAACTAAGAATTCCTTACTGACATTTGCTTCTACTTCATTCTGAAATTCTAAAAAGTCTACACAATTTACTTCCAACTCTTCAATTTCACATTCCACAACATTGCCAAGAGTCTTTTTAGCAGTTATGCAGGGTTCCATAAAGTTTTCAACAAACCCGGTATTTAGAATGTCTGAGTTACATGTTTCTTCCAGGAACCCTGTATTTAATAAACCTGGGTCATCTTCATTTTCTTCATGACGTTACAAACAGTAATCATGATCCTGCTCGGCATTCTCTGTTTGAACATGCACAGAATTGAAAACAGGAACTTGATCATCTTTACAGCCATCATCATGCCGCACATACATCTCATGGTCATCAATGCCCTCATTTTCTGTTTGGAAACATACAGAATTCAACGCAGGATTAGTGTCGGTATTATCAATATCTGTCAATAACGATGTTGGGCCTACAATGTTTTGTTTTATATACACAAATTCCTGAGGTATACTCTATTGTGAATTAAAAACATTATTTATGACAAAAAGCAGGGAATCGAAAGACATATTGACCATATTTCCACATACATGAAATGGCTTTTACTATACAGTCGAGCCAAAACTTGTATTTCACTAATTAACACTCTCATATGGAAACACTTTTATTTTACATCCATAAAAAAACAACCAATTTCAGTTCATCCCTTCAATCTGAATAAAAAAGAGGGCCCTGATTGGCCTTTATATAACGCTTGTTTTGAAAGTCGCTCTTGGATACAACTGCCGTATCGCCTGCCACGCAGCTAAAACAAAAACAAAACATTATTAAAACGTTAAGTAAGAAATAGATTATACATGTAGATCTATTACAATTCACATTTGTTTCAAATTGCAGCAATACAATGTTACAACTTTTTTGTTAATTTACCTGCTTCGAAATCCAAGATCAACCACTCCACCAGCGGGTTTTCAATGCATTGGTTGATGCGTGTCAGCACCTGGATGTAATCCTCCTTTGATCTCCTCGACATCAGAACATACACCAGGGGTACTTGTTTAGTTTCCTCACCTTTTTTACGAAGGTGTGGATTGTGAAGAGCTGGTAGAATGGTTTTTTTACCATTATACATTTTACATACTATATATGTCGGTCGGTCTGTCTGTCGGTCTGTCCCGAAATTTCATCCGATCTTCACCAAACTTGGTCAGAAGTTGTATCTAGGAAGTTGTATCACACTTGAGCGGTGATATGACCATTCACGGACGTCTTCCTCTTAATCACATGGCTGGAATCTTTCGGAGCGATAACAAGCCGTGTAGACTTTTCTTTACCAGGCCATCCCGTTTCGTCGACGTTGAATATCTGCAAAAACATGCTCGACTTTAAATTTTCTTTAAATTAAAATAACCTTGCAATTAGTATGCAAACGTATTACTCATTTCTAAAAATTAGAATATTTCTACTTTTACATAACACACTTAGGTTTAAGTTTGTTGACCTATCCAGGTTGGTCTTTCAGTCCATGTTTGTCCAAAACTGCTTCAAACCAGTCGAAGAATTCGTCTATGAGAGCCTGAGTTGACATCGCTGCCCTCGTGGCACTCATGTTCTCCGCTAACCGATCCAACAGTCATTGCTCACTTCATCGTCAGGGAAGATGTAATTTACTATTACCAAGCAAATTTGTTGAATTGATATCCCCCGCCAAATAAATTTTGTTTATGGATGGCTGTAGAACTAAAAGAAAAGGTATAAGTGAAGGGTTGTGCCTTTTGTATTTTTTTAAAACTCATTTGTACCTGTGATGGGTTTTCGCTTATCTATATATACACTCACACCAAGTATACTCATACCAAGTTTCAATGAAATCTGCCAAAGCACTTGCAAGATATGGCTCTGGACAGCTGTAAGCTTATAGTAAAAAACATTTTTCAAGATACAAAGGGCCATAACTCCGTTATTAACAGATGGTGTACAATGCTATTTGGCGTGCATCATCCTCTTATCCATATATATACTCATACCAAGTTTCAATGAAATCCGCCAAAGCACTTCCAAGATATGGCTCCGAACACAAAAGTGCCTAAAGTAAAAAGCATTTTTTCAAGATACAAAGGGCCATAACTCCGTTATTAACAGATGGTGTACAATGCCATTTGGCGTGCATCATCCTCTTATCCATATATATACTCATACCAAGTTTCAATGAAATCCGCCAAAGCACTTCCAAGATATGGCTCCGGACACAAAAGTGCCTATAGTAAAAAGCATTTTTTCAAGATACAAAGGGCTATAACTCCGTTATTAACAGATGTTGTACAATGCCATTTGGCGTGCATCATCGTCTTATCCATATATATACTCATACCAAGTTTCAATGAAATCCGCCAAAGCACTTCCAAGATANGGCGCATTGATCACGAATTACAGCCTACACTTGGCGCATTGATCACGAATTACAGCCTACACTTGGCGCATTGATCACGAATTACAGCCTACACTTGGCGCATTGATCACGAATTACAGCCTACACTTGGCGCATTGATCACGAATTACAGCCTACACTTGGCGCATTGATCACGAATTACAGCCTACACTTGGCGCATTGATCACGAATTACAGCCTACACTTGGCGCATTGATCACGAATTACAGCCTACACTTGGCGCATTGATCACGAATTACAGCCTACACTTGGCGCATTGATCACGAATTACAGCCTACACTTGGCGCATTGATCACGAATTACAGCCTACACTTGGCGCATTGATCACGAATTACAGCCTACACTTGGCGCATTGATCACGAATTACAGCCTACACTTGGCGCATTGATCACGAATTACAGCCTACACTTGGCGCATTGATCACGAATTACAGCCTACACTTGGCGCATTGATCACGAATTACAGCCTACACTTGGCGCATTGATCACGAATTACAGCCTACACTTGGCGCATTGATCACGAATTACAGCCTACACTTGGCGCATTGATCACGAATTACAGCCTACACTTGGCGCATTGATCACGAATTACAGCCTACACTTGGCGCATTGATCACGAATTACAGCCTACACTTGGCGCATTGATCACGAATTACAGCCTACACTTGGCGCATTGATCACGAATTACAGCCTACACTTGGCGCATTGATCACGAATTACAGCCTACACTTGGCGCATTGATCACGAATTACAGCCTACACTTGGCGCATTGATCACGAATTACAGCCTACACTTGGCGCATTGATCACGAATTACAGCCTACACTTGGCGCATTGATCACGAATTACAGCCTACACTTGGCGCATTGATCACGAATTACAGCCTACACTTGGCGCATTGATCACGAATTACAGCCTACACTTGGCGCATTGATCACGAATTACAGCCTACACTTGGCGCATTGATCACGAATTACAGCCTACACTTGGCGCATTGATCACGAATTACAGCCTACACTTGGCGCATTGATCACGAATTACAGCCTACACTTGGCGCATTGATCACGAATTACAGCCTACACTTGGCGCATTGATCACGAATTACAGCCTACACTTGGCGCATTGATCACGAATTACAGCCTACACTTGGCGCATTGATCACGAATTACAGCCTACACTTGGCGCATTGATCACGAATTACAGCCTACACTTGGCGCATTGATCACGAATTACAGCCTACACTTGGCGCATTGATCACGAATTACAGCCTACACTTGGCGCATTGATCACGAATTACAGCCTACACTTGGCGCATTGATCACGAATTACAGCCTACACTTGGCGCATTGATCACGAATTACAGCCTACACTTGGCGCATTGATCACGAATTACAGCCTACACTTGGCGCATTGATCACGAATTACAGCCTACACTTGGCGCATTGATCACGAATTACAGCCTACACTTGGCGCATTGATCACGAATTACAGCCTACACTTGGCGCATTGATCACGAATTACAGCCTACACTTGGCGCATTGATCACGAATTACAGCCTACACTTGGCGCATTGATCACGAATTACAGCCTACACTTGGCGCATTGATCACGAATTACAGCCTACACTTGGCGCATTGATCACGAATTACAGCCTACACTTGGCGCATTGATCACGAATTACAGCCTACACTTGGCGCATTGATCACGAATTACAGCCTACACTTGGCGCATTGATCACGAATTACAGCCTACACTTGGCGCATTGATCACGAATTACAGCCTACACTTGGCGCATTGATCACGAATTACAGCCTACACTTGGCGCATTGATCACGAATTACAGCCTACACTTGGCGCATTGATCACGAATTACAGCCTACACTTGGCGCATTGATCACGAATTACAGCCTACACTTGGCGCATTGATCACGAATTACAGCCTACACTTGGCGCATTGATCACGAATTACAGCCTACACTTGGCGCATTGATCACGAATTACAGCCTACACTTGGCGCATTGATCACGAATTACAGCCTACACTTGGCGCATTGATCACGAATTACAGCCTACACTTGGCGCATTGATCACGAATTACAGCCTACACTTGGCGCATTGATCACGAATTACAGCCTACACTTGGCGCATTGATCACGAATTACAGCCTACACTTGGCGCATTGATCACGAATTACAGCCTACACTTGGCGCATTGATCACGAATTACAGCCTACACTTGGCGCATTGATCACGAATTACAGCCTACACTTGGCGCATTGATCACGAATTACAGCCTACACTTGGCGCATTGATCACGAATTACAGCCTACACTTGGCGCATTGATCACGAATTACAGCCTACACTTGGCGCATTGATCACGAATTACAGCCTACACTTGGCGCATTGATCACGAATTACAGCCTACACTTGGCGCATTGATCACGAATTACAGCCTACACTTGGCGCATTGATCACGAATTACAGCCTACACTTGGCGCATTGATCACGAATTACAGCCTACACTTGGCGCATTGATCACGAATTACAGCCTACACTTGGCGCATTGATCACGAATTACAGCCTACACTTGGCGCATTGATCACGAATTACAGCCTACACTTGGCGCATTGATCACGAATTACAGCCTACACTTGGCGCATTGATCACGAATTACAGCCTACACTTGGCGCATTGATCACGAATTACAGCCTACACTTGGCGCATTGATCACGAATTACAGCCTACACTTGGCGCATTGATCACGAATTACAGCCTACACTTGGCGCATTGATCACGAATTACAGCCTACACTTGGCGCATTGATCACGCTATATTCCATGAGGCGAGAGGCTGAGGCAGTCTTGATTCAAAGTTATAAATATTACACAAACATTATTACACAACCTTGATGGCAGACTCTAAAAATATACGCCTGTTCATTATACACTATCACATAAGTAATAATGTGATTTACCCACAAGGTAGAAGATATACGTATACAATGAAATGGATCTCCAACAAACCAAACAAAAGCAGTTTGACACAGAACCCTTTGACATCGAATATACTTGTATATGTCCCTCTCCTTTTAGGGGATGCATTAACATTGAAAACAATATTAAAATGTTAATGTTGTATGAAAACAATATAAAATTTGTCAGACATGAACATCTTCTCAATTTTAAGTGTTCTTTCATGTATTTCCGGGCGTGATGGCAATTGTTGGAATGTGAAAAGAACGCGAAAAATAACGAAAAAGGAAATTAAAAAAGAACTGTTACATTGTCCCATTTATTCAAGCGGAAGAAACAAATTGGTTTTCATTGAAAAAGCTTAATTTGAAATTTGCTAAAAAAAATCGACGGACAAGTTAACCTGGTTTTAAAGAAATGGCCTTAAAATACCAACGAGTACCGCCTTAAAAACTAAATCATGTCACTTACACTATTGATATACGTGCACCGAATAACAATGATGTTAACATTATAAAAGCATTGACCTGATGATATTGGAAAGGTCACGTGGCTACCATTTTCTCATTCCTTGACAGTCGTCGTCTCCAGTACGCATGGTTGGAACATTAATTTCTTCACGCGTATCCGATGAAGCTCCTCGCTGTTGACAAATGAGTTGACATGGTAGATTTGGAGTTCCCAAATACGATGGATACATCGTTCAATATGTCTTGGCACTGCATTGTCATAATAATGCATCCCAAAGGCCGTATTGTTGCATTATACACGATTATTATAATTTGACCTGTCACACATACAAAACCTACACACCATTTCCTTTATTCGTGTAAAGGGGGTTTTGCGCACAAGTATGTAGACAATGGGGTCCACAGTGTAGATGGTAGCCGCAAGAAAGTTCATGGGGCCCTCGATTCCAGGGGATACCAGAGCGTCAAATTGGTTGACTAACACAAACGTCTGTAATAAATATATAGGAGTTATCAATATAACATTAAATGCTAGGAAAATGACGTCGTCTTCATCAAATAAAAAATTACGTTATCCCCCTGAAGAAAATACTGTTACCTATATACTTGTGATATATGCGTCGTTTTCGTCCATAAGTGTTAATACACAAAAACTGACGCCAGCATCAACACTTAGTGCTAACAAAATTCTAAACGTGTGCAACTTGTTTTAAAGACGGCCTATCGTTGATATTAGAAGTAAAGTAAACGAGGAAATGAATGGAACTGATGCAACTGTTGACATGAAACATCCGAGATGATTTCATCTGTGTAGACTTAATTGTGCAGCAATTAGAGAAAGTCTCCGAACATTGAGGTGGTTTCGTGAGGCTAAAAACAGGTGTCTTTTTTTTCTTTTTTAACTAAACAAATATAGGAAAGGTTTGTCAGCTAATTTCTTTTTAAAATCCTTTTATGATATTCGATTTGATCCTCAAGGAGAATATAAAATGCAAGTAATATTCCTTATCTCTCCGCAACATTCTTTATATATGTGGAAATGTCAGGCAAAAGGGTTATTTAGAGTGTACGTGTAAATTCAAAAGTTCTGTCTGTCCACTCAATCAATTTTTGGTGACCGTCTTTAAACTTTTTTATATTCCAAGTTTATTTTACAATCATTTTGTCTACTTTCGATAATATTCTAATATTCTTAAAATTAAGCGTGATATAGAAATCTAGTTTATTAAAATATTTAAAAGACTTCTGTCATTGATTATTCTTTCTAAAGTGGGAAAATAAGTTGTGTACATTACAACAATGAATAAACCAAAAATATCAAATGGACGACCAACTTCTACATTAAATATGTGCTTTTTGCTATATGAGGAAACAGAAACGTGTTTGGCTTTATGGATAGAGAAAATCAACCGGGAATACAGTAAAATATTACTGTCTTAACACAAATTATAATAGGTCTGGTTAGTGGAAACACACACATTATTCACGTTCATTGTGCGCGAGCAAATATTCTGGATGTAATGTCCTAATCGTGTCAGACGGGATTTTTTTGTACGGATGTAAAATGTTTTTTGTTTTGTTTAGGTATACTGTTGTTGGTTTTGCTGTTGTGCTAGCGTACAATTAAACTAAACGAATGCTTAAATAAAATAAATATAATATACATGCTTGTTTTTAAAGCTGTTTTATAATTATTTATTTTCGATGCATTATTGCAAGCCAGTAAAATAACAATTCGACATTGAAATCTTCAACCGTCGAGTGTCGATAAATGATTGTCAAGTGTCGTTCAATGATTGTCAAGTGTCGATGAATGATTGTCAAGTGTCGTTAAATGATTTTCAAGTGTCGATAAACGATTGTCGACTGTCGATAAATTATTGCAGAGTGTCGTTAAATGATTGTCGAATGTCGATAAGTGATTGTCAAGTGTCGATAAATGATTGTCACGTTTCGTTAAAAAGTTTTCGAGGTTTGATAAATGATTGTCATGTGTCGTTAAATGATTGTCAAATGTCGTTTAATGACTGTCGACGGTCGATAAATGATTGCCAAATGTCGATAATTAATTGTCAAATGTCGTTAGATGGTTGTCGAGTGTCGATAAATGATTGTAAAGTATGTCTGTCTGTCTGTCTGTCTGTCTGTCTGTCTGTCTGTCTGTCTGTCTGTCTGTCTGTCTGTCTGTCTGCCTGCCTGCCTGCCTGCCTGCCTGCATACCTGCCTGCATGTGTTACTCTGTCTGTCCGTCTATCTGTCTGTCCCTCTGTCTCTCTGTCTGTCTCTCTGTCCGTCCGTCTGTCTGTCTGTCTGTCTGCATGTGCATGCTTGTCTGTCCTTCCGTTCGTTCGCCCGTCCGCCCGTTCGTCCGTCCTTTTGTCTGTCACGTCAAGTGTGCCTCTTTATTCTCTTTAAATGTATAGTATAATATTTACAGTCGAGCACTTACAATGTACGGTGTTCCACACACCAGATAAACGGTCGAGAGACACGCCATCAGTTTCGCGAACTTCACCTCGAATGGTTTTACATTGGCGGCTACAATGGCATTACCGGAAGTGTCGGTGCTCGAACTCCCTTCCAGCGTCAAGCTTATAGCTCCGACGCGGTTTTTAAGTCGAACAAGTTCCCGGATGACAATCATGTTGAGGACGACAATTGTTAGCGTACACATAAATCCAAGCAACGAAAACATCATACCGAAAACGCGTTGCGTCGGCTTCAACGCGTAAGCAAGCGAACTACATCTGACAATTCCGTCTGTCTTCCAAACTTTAACGTCACCGAGTCCCATCACAGGAAACATACAATAAACCAGTATAGAAAGACAGACGATTAGGCATGTGACTGCCCAAGTTTTAACGGTGACGTTACGTGTGTAATAGAACGGTTGGCAAATCGCCAGGTACCTGTCTACGGCCATTATGAGGTTCATTAAAGCGGATGCCACTCTGAAGAAAACGTAGAACGTCGCCAAAAAGACGCATACCGGATGTGTCACATTTTGAATGTAAAATACCATAATGTGATTCAAGGTCGAGAAAATGACGGCTGTCAAATCGCAGCAGACGAGAATAAGAAGCAAGAAAATTGCGGGAAAAACTGCCTGCTTGATATCCCGGATTATAGAAACGAGTGCAATAATGTTGCAGACGATCCCCGGAATCCATACCAAGCCTAATGATACAAATAAAGTCCATGAAAATGATGATGCTGATTGCATCCCATCCGTCGAATTCCCATTCGCAGTCATGTTTATATTTACCTCGGTATTTTTTTATTTTATTTTTTTGCTAGCACAAACACAGGTACCTTATAACTTCTTATATTATATCTCGTGTTCAAAATAAAATTTTCAAACAGTCCACAGTATTCAAATATTTTTCAAGAAATTCCGAGTGAAGAAAATAACCGAACTAACAATATTAATACAATAGTAATGGTTTAACAGTTTTATATTTAAGCAAAAATATAGTTTTCACAAAGTATGAAATCTCACATACCATACATAATATTTGCTCATATTTAGTACTGATTTAACCAACCATGTTAACACTGCTTTATACACAAAGGGTTTACTCCAATAGCACTCGGGATTCGATATCTCTACAAGCCACAAAACGCGTCTGAAGTAACTTGCACACTAACCTGACTATTGATATTCAGTGACGTCATTAACAGACACAATATTCTTGTCAAAGGAGCCGCTAACAGAAACCATTGCTATCTCAAATTCATCTTAAATGACAAACGTCGGAGGATTAACCACCCAAGAAACACAAAAACACTTGACATTTAAATTTGTAGTTACTGTCTAAGATTGGTATTGACCAAGATTTCTTGCCACAATTATTATGCAGCTTGAACATTGACTGTCAATGGAATTGCGCACAGTTTCGAGTTTAAGTCAATGCAAAAAACAACGGTTAAATGTATGAAAATCACTGTTGGAAATAAAAATTCATTAAGTGCTGTGTTGTTTAAAAAATTAAATAAAGTTGAAGACGTGTTATTGGTATATTTCCTTGAACAAAGCATTGTTATGAACAATTTTATTGATTATATGTTATAATTTAAGTACACAATGAAATATATAACGTTTTGATTAAGTCTAGAAAACGACACATTATATGCATCGTAATATCACGTCAATGATGCAAATAGCATGTTCCTGTCTGATGACGATCATAAAACAGTTATGTAAATTTTCGTAACGAGTGGCTCAGAAAATTCAGAAAGTACGACTTGAATTCAAAATTGTTATGCATATTGATAACGACGGCGTAACGCCCGATCACCCGACCGATCTAACAATTAATAATGGGTCAACAAAATCAAATGTTTTCGTAGTCTTGATTAAAGCAAGCGAGACCACAAACATCTTTTTTAATTCTCTATCTGAAGAACGAAACTGAATCATTAGTCATTTCAACACCAATTTGCCATATTTAAGACAACAACAATATATAATTTGATTTGAGAGCGAAATTCAGTCTTTGTTCAAATGTAAAATCATATATTTTTCGCCATAGGGAAAATAATTTGTTTTACCGGAAATCATAATTTTCAACAAAATCGATTTACCAGTGATAGTTAGTTCCCTTCACAAATGCAAATAAACGATACATGCAGAATATTAAAAATCACGAGTTTACCCAACAAAAACTACGTGAAAAAAGCCATAATTAAGTTTTTACTACACATACATTATGACACTTTAACCCACCATTTGCATGACAAACAGTGTTGGAATCATTTACGACGAAAATTATGGTGTTATTCAGGGAGTTTTCTTACATCGTACGGAGTTTAAACTATGCAATGGCATCACTACCGATGTTTACTATATATATTTGCAGTGATTCGATTGCCTGGTTTTGGTCAAATCAAGGCGCGGAGCTTGATCACATGCAATCTTATAAAAATAAAAACGGTCGACATAAAAATGCATTTTCCTTAATATATTATGACATGTGGTATATATTTGCAAAAGTATAGTTCATGTACACGATTTTTAAAGTTAATGTGATCTTTTAAGGTGACTATTGGAAGGTGGCGATCATTATAATCATTGATGAAATGTTCATTATGATATAATTCTTAGTGAAAAGGCGCAACAAAACTTATTGCATGGTTTCTGACACATATATTGAGACGTTAACATTTATTTCATGTTTCATTGCCAAAAAATTTACAGTAACCATATATTTTTATAGTTAAGTGTTCCCATTAAGATAATTATTTTTTTTTTTTAAATGTGAGTAACCATCCTTAAAGTGTGCTTTAAGGTTAGTTTAACCCTATTTATCGAAAGCCTAAGGCTTATTAAACCAATCTCGAATCCATTTCCTGGGTTGAACTAGTACTTGGTGTCTTTTTGGGAAGATCTAAAGAACGCTCCCAATGTGTGGATCGAACACATGACCTCCCGGTCGCCAGGCGGACACCATATCCTCTACGCCACGGCGACCTGTGTTAATGTTCCTGTCATTAAATCAAAACACTTTTTAAGCCAAACAAACAACATTATAAGAAAAAAAAGGGTTTAATTTCAAAACACAATAAAAACTCAATAAATGCATATGTTTGGGCATTTCATGAAAATCGTGTAATCTTAACCCAACTTTGTTTTAGTTTGAAAATGCTCTTCTCCTGCTCCGATATTCGGCGTGTGCACGTGGTTAATAACAATACCATTGTTTACTTTACGACCACCCCTCCAACATATAGAAAGTGACAGTATGCATTTAGCATTGAAGGCATATCTTCAATTTTGTATATGTGGTTTCAAAAAGTGGTAAATATTGCCACGAGCCCAATGGTAAGCCATTATATTTATCTTTTTCTCTTTATAACATTGCACTAGAATGGACTCGAAAATAACTAAGGCATGGGCAGTCTCCAATAGCGGTGCGACAATGTGTGAATTGTCAGCGGTTGTCTCAACATTGTTTTGAGGCGATCACAGTAGGTGTTGCGTTTTAATTTGCTGTTCCATATGAATCCACAGCATGCAGTTGACAAACAAAGACATAATGTATAATGTACCCTCCAATATGGGTTCAAATATGTGTGAATGTTCAGGGGTTGACTCAACAGGGTTTTAAACCGTCAAAGAAGGTGTTGCGTTTAAATTTGCTGTTCCGAATGTGTCCACAGCATGCAGTTGAAAAACAAAGACATAATGTTTAATGTACCCTCCAATATGGATTCAAGCATGTGTCAATTGTCAGGGGTTGTCTCAACAGGGTTTTGAACCGTCAAAGATGGTGTTGCGTTTTAATTTGCTTTTCCGCATGTGTCTACAGCATGTGGTTTAAAGACAAATAAATAATTTAAAAAGGACCATCCAATTGTGGTTCAAACATGTGTGAATTTTCAGCGGTTGTCTCAATATGGTTTTGCACCGTCAAAGTAGGAGTTGCGTTTTTATTTATTGTCCCGCATGTGTTCACAGCATGCAGTGGGAAAAAAGATATATAACGTACCATACGTGTATTTATGTGATAGAAGTCAATTATAAATGATTATTTGTTAATATCATTACGATGTATTATGCGAGCACATGACGGATATGCTTGTTGATTTTAAAATAAGCTATTAATATCATTTCAGGATAGGCAATATAAAATACATATTTTTATTAGCGCATGGTACATACGAAAAAATAGCGTATTATATAAATTTAAAATGATTTGATAGAGGTTCATACTATTTTTTGTATTTTGAGTTTTAAATTATGTTATTCACATTTGTATAGGGCAAGTGGTGCATTTGTAAGTGTAATCGGCCATTTTCAAGATTATTAAACACATATAAAGGCATCCATTAATGCTCTTTCATGTTACTATACCTTTCATGTAAATCTGCAAAAATTAAAAGCTGTTCAAAGGACACATTTTCCAACAACCAACAAATTCGACGGTCGTCCATTTTTAATGTTATTGGGTTACACAATAAGTCACCACTACTTTTTTTAATATGGTAAGAAATATAATACGAGAACACAATTTGAAGAAGTAACTTAAAGGACAAGACATGTTTAAAAAATTTCAAACCAGCCAACGTGTAATTTATCGTTTACCCATTCGAACTGTGATGTGAGTATAATGACCTCATGAAAATATACAAGATAATATATGTTTATCAGTTATCTAACTGTTACTTCCGAAGATATTTGTGTAAGGATATCTTTTATTCCAAACATTTTATTTCAAGATTGCAAACAAATACACATAGAATATGTTTTTTTTTTAAATACTTTTTCCTATAAAAAAAATGCAGGACAGTTCTTAAACTATGAATATGTTATATCAATTTTCTATTGTATAATGTGTTTTATGCATGGACGTATAAAGTATGATGTAATAACATATACTGGTAAATACAAGCTTTACCGATAATACAATTCCGAGTAGGTTAATGACACTTTACAGCTCCATTTGTGTACGTTTTTCTCTTAAATTAATTAACAGAATCTTATGTTACATTTACCTGTATTTTTCTGCTTATTTCTCTTTTAAGGCTCAAGTTTCATCTGCGTGCCAGCTGTTTTTTCTGAAAGAGACATGTCTGATATGGGTTTGGTGAAAACTGCCTACTAAGCATTTATCATTTTAACATAACATCAAAAGACATCAGTAAAAATTTATTGACCGATATATAAGGTTATTGATTAAAATAATGGCATAACGGCAAAACAGCTCATACAGCTTCAATTCTCCCCTAATATAAAGGCAATACCAACATGACAATTATTGATATGTTTGTCAAGTTTGGCCTTCTCATGCAGTTTGAAGGCAAATGCGTAAACTCTATTTTTGTGCTGATTACACTATTATTCTCTGTGAACATAGTGGTTAACATTTGTATGAAGGTCTGAAAAAAAGGATATAAATGTACATTCTTAAAAAAAGAAAGATAATATATGTACTGCATCTGATATAATGCGCATCAGTTGTTTGACAATTTCATTTCTATATGCCTTCTCGCGTGGTGTTTGGCCGATTTGTTTTTTTTTTCAGTTCCTCTTCAAGCTACTTTTTTCTG
Source organism: Dreissena rostriformis (assembly GCA_007657795.1). Taxonomy (NCBI): domain Eukaryota; kingdom Metazoa; phylum Mollusca; class Bivalvia; order Myida; family Dreissenidae; genus Dreissena; species Dreissena rostriformis. The sequence continues at coordinate 75,481 of VMBQ01004616.1, forward strand.
CTCTTTAAGGTATGACCAGGCTTCAGATGTGTTCTTGAAGAACTCTTTCGTACCCTGTAAACATGTATGAAGGTTTTAATTTTATATTTAAGTTTTTTTTCTAACTTTTGAAAACATATTTTGTATGGGTCAGAAGGAGTATAGCCCCAGACAGAATTAATGTACAAAACAACGGTGAAATTTCTCTAAAAATATGGACGGAAGATTTGAACGCATTCCCATCAGTGCAAGCTTCCTTCATACATGTACATTGTATTAAGTCAAATATTGTAATAATGGTAAAAAAAGGCACGGATGAAGTTAAGAATACACATTAATAAAAATCAATAAGTCAAAAAATAACATTTTAGCACAGGCTCGAAGAAATTTGTATTGTTCTTGTTTGAATCCCCTTAGTGAGATGTGTCTACCTACAAACATCAAACCTGTCAAAATTTGCAAAATATGGCATATAAAGAGAAACATTTATCATAAAACATAGCATATAACAAATACTCTGAAAATATACAAGCGAGAGTTTCGTCTCTTATGCACTGCACTTTCCATACATACATTGTGTTAAAAATTCTCTACAGAGAATTTTAACATACTACATAAAAATAAATATGGCAAACATATAAGTTCGATATATGTAACAGTAACATATATCGAACTTATAATATGTTTGCCATATTTTATCCATATATGTTTTTCGAAGTGTATGTTGATTACTTTCACTACGACTGGAGTCTTATATTAATAATTTAAATATAATGAAAAAATACTTTAAATTTCAAACATTAAATAACAATGACAGGCTTTTGAGTGCTCCCAAACATTGTGCATGCTCGTGTATATTCTCTTTTTTGGGGGGTACCTTGATGGTAGCTTTATCTCCCATTGAGTTGTCGTCTTTCATATTGGACTTCTTGTTGCCAATACATGCCTGAAAGAGATGTTAATTTCATATGACTATAATAACTTTATATCCATAACATGTATTATATTTAAAGATAACAAATTGTAACTCGTTAACAACCAGCCATAAATCAGTTAATAGTTAATATTATTTCCTATTTACAACGACCGGACCCTTTTAAAAGGTAATAAAACTAGAAAGCCATGGGCCTTAAGGCACTCACCTGAGAACTATTCGGAGAAGGTAGAGTTAAGAATAATCAAAGTACTTTTTAAAACATGAACATTTAATTTTTAGGCACATTATATTTTTGAACTCGGCTGAGATATCAGTAGAATAAATAGAGTCACAGATTTCACAACAGTTTGCCTAATTACATACTGTTTTTTGTTTGTTTGATTTCCAAGATAACTAATGATACTACATATTGACAAATGTTTGTTTAAGAATCGGTAAACAAATTTCGTATATGATTCAATTTAAGACTACATGAATGACGGTTACGCGTGCTATATCGTTAACACAGCGTACTCAATGTGAACATGTTTTCGTTGCTAGTAATACCTGGAAAAACTATTTCCGTGGAAGTCATCGTCCAATTATTGCCTTCAGTCGATAAATAAATAATTAAATGCCAAATACTATTAAACATGCAAAAAACACAAAACTTAATCTTGATGAAAATATAGAAATTTAGAACACACCGTCGGTACTGCAACAGAGCGGGATGCTTCATTCTTTGATGTCGTCGATGTATTGTTTCATTGGCCAGGTTCATTCCAACGAATGATTTTCATTGATTGGTCAAAATTATTCTAGCCAATGATGCTCACTTTTTGTTAGTAATGATACTACTAATACAAGTTTAACGCGGTACAAAAAGGCTCCTTTTATTAGTAGAAGTCGTTCAGTAAACACACAGGATCTGGTGTTTTTGCAGCATATTAATCTTTTTAATCTGCACACTACACATCCAAAACTTTCGTTACTAAGACATACTTTCACCCTAATTCAAACGAGAAGAAGTAAGGCGTGATTTTGTCTTTATAAACTTTCAAAGAAACAACTTATTGAGTCAAGAAATGACCATTTAACTAACGCTAATTACCTTCTAAAAGTAACACTTTACAAAGACTAAACCCGAATCATTTAATGTAAGGCTCCTTTTTAGGTATTTATATTCTTAACAGTCCAACCTACAACTTAAACATCCAGCACTGCATTAGAAATTAAATAGATTTCGATCAATATATTCCTTGCACGTGTTCTTCTAATTCTATTATTATCATCCAATACACATACATAATTCGTATTTTATTCGAAAAACGTTTAACATACCAACACACTCGCGTCCTTGACATCACTGGATGATGTTACCATGCGAAGTGTGACATTTTGTGTTGACCCTGCATAGGCTTCATAGCCCGAGCTCTTGCATCGTGTTTTCGCGGTATAGTCCCTTGTATACCCATAGGTCAAAATTGCAAAAAGACGATGCGAGATGGTGAAATTTATCTCGCGATCACTAATCGCATTACAGGGCCGGACCTTATGGGAAACAAGTCGTTTGGGTAGGGTGGGGGCTAAATGAACGGTTGCTTAACATGTTAGTTTTATCGTACGTTCGTTTATTCAATCCGCCAAGCAATCAATCAAAAGATGGATCGACCAATCAATCGTTTTGAACGATGTCAGACAAACTAAAAAAAAACAATATAGCGAACATGAACCTCCACGAACTCAAGATTGAAATCTTAGTATCCGGTACTTTTGGAACAGATCTTAAACTATAAGCAAACTGATTAAAACCGGGATCATGGACTTCAAACGGTCCATGCAAAGCATTTTGGTTTAAACCGTTTTAAGGGCTAGTCGAGACTCAAACTTACCCCTTAATTTATCACAAACCAAACGTGCGTCCTCAAATGTATTTTGCAGTCAGACAATGACAACATGAATGCAAAAACTTGACGCATGAATCGAATAATACGCACATAATTTTAGTTTAGTTTTAGTTTACTAGTATTGTATATATCATATCTTAAGATTTGAGCAAAACAGTTCATTGAAGAAAAAAAGGCGAAGAGCATTGCAGTTGCATTTTCAACTATTCTACTTATACCTGTAAGTATATTGATCATTTAACCCTTAAAAGAGTCAAAGTGTCACAGTATAAATTATCTTTGAAATTCATTCTAATTTCCGTTTTAATATAAGTTTGTTTTGTCTATATATTTCGAACATGTCAAATGCACTGAGGAGTAAATAACATGGTGTATGCCATGCTGTTTGTTCCATACTATAGACAATTCGGAACAAATATGTTCTAAAAGGACAGGTGCTTTTGGTTCTTCCCAAGTGACATAATTTGAACGTCTTTCAGTTAGGATTTTGCTTCTGTTATATACTTTTATAATATTTTACAACGAAATTGAATTTTAGAAAATGACAACAAACAATCAACCATGTTATTTGCATCTCTAAATCTTAGAAAAGATCGCGAGTTCAAATCCCTACTCGCCCATATAACTTGAGCAAAGATTGGTGATGCAATTATAGCCACAGCTATTATTTTTCTACCTCTGATTCAAGAAGGACTGTCGTGACAGTTTATTGAACGATTTTTTATATCGAATACATTCGTTCTCAGTCTCCATACACGACATATTATGAGCTACAGTAATGGCGCCATGTATTAAACGTTCGTGCGTTATATTATATTTCCGACTATTGTTTCCCTTCTCAACGTCTGTATTCATGACTATACTACGTTTGGTTCTTCCGGATAGAGCATTATTGTGTCAAAGACATGTTAACTTCGGCCATTACAATTTATTTCCACATTTTATTGAATTGATGAGACTCCGTCGGAGTGTACAGTACTGCTAATTAGTGTTGATACTTTTGTCATAACATCCTCACGACTTCGATATGCAGATCCATTAAACACAATTTTGTCACCTAACTTTTTTTCCGTTACGACGTTTTTTTGCATAAATCATTTTCCACAAGTACACGTTTTCAGATTACCCCAAAGTTTGACAAGGCTGCAGCAGGCAGGCCTCTGCGGCACGTCTGGGTTGTCCTTTTACGCTTTCAGTTACTTATAACACATTATTGCTTCAAACTCGTTCCATTTTGACGTCCTTAGCTACATCGTATGCACCTTCTCACGTTATACTTTTATTGAAAGAGGTTACTTTCTTGGCCTAAAGGGGTTTAAAGTAGTCTGCCTATTAGTGTTTTTTTCGGAAATGAAGTCTCTGCACATCCTCGAAGTATGTCACAACAATTACCTCTTCACTAACATCTGTATTTAATATGTCGTTGTAACAATCACTGTCAGATAGTGTAAATTTTTCCAGTGTATGCTGTGCTGCGTTTATGATTTAGTCACAACATCAACGATAAATCGTAAACAGCAAAGACACTGTACCACTTGTAACGTTTTGGAGCAATACAAACGGTAGATCTAATATAGCTTTACATAAAACATACATCTACGTGAAGTGCACATTTGATTTATTATACAACAACGCATATCCAGACACAAGATAATAACAATCTGTTTACCTTTGAGACAAAACGGACAGGTACAACGTTTCAGTTTCAATGGAATGAATCCTGCTTGAGTAGGAGTTAACGGTAACTTTTCAGCAACAGTGTTTACTTTCACAGGTATATTCACGACAGCTCCTTTGATAGCACTTTGTCTTCCCTTCGGTAGTGCCAGTAACTTCATGAAAGGATATCTCTGAGACAACAGTCGTTCTTCAAGAGT
>VMBQ01004617.1:0-17672 GCA_007657795.1 Dreissena rostriformis
ATCCATAAATACCAGAACAGATGAAACTCGCCTGATTAAGTAGTGTATTGACACAAAGTTTCGTAGCAAAACATATACCCGACGTCGTAGAGAAACGGACTACGCTTTGACCTCGTCAGCCCCCAGTGTAACTAAGAATTATGCGATTGTAAAGCCTGAAACTATTTAATCTTATATAGAAATGTTCAGCAAAAATAACAGTTTTGCAGTCTTTTTGATATTACAAAGCATTTGTCTCTTCATCAGAAACGCGCGTTAGAATTTACTTTTGTCTTGAGAATGTTTTACACCATTTGAAATAGATGTACATGGATAATCATTTTAGTATATAACTACAATTAAGCAGAAATCTATCGATATATTGGCCGATCTTTGCGTCTGTTAGAAGAGTAGTTTCTTTCCGGCATTATTATTTGTCATTGAAATGATGTTTTCACTCATAATTATAAATAGCCACATGGATCAGTTGTTATGAGCCTCGTTCTGGGAAAACTGGGCTTAAAGCATGTGCGTAAAGTGTAGACCTAGAGAAGTCTGTGCAATCCGCACAGGTTAATCAGGGACAACACTTTCTGTCAATTGTTTTCGCCGAAAACTGGATTTTCGTTTATAAGAGACCTTCTTTAAACTAAATATTTCGTAAAAGCGGAAAGTGTAATCCTTATAAGCAAATGCAGACTGCACAGGGTGATCTGCGACGGCACTTGACGCACATTCAATAAGCCCAGTTTTCCCAGAACGCGACACTACTATATTTTGAGATTAAGGCCTTTTTTGAGGACAAATACCTAGTAAGTATGTAATGCAAACAATGTTAAATTCACAGGTATCAATGGAACATGTTCAAGCAAGCATTGCGATTACTATTCAACGTGCTTATTTGTGAACACAGGCCATCATACACCATGCTGTTGATTACTTAGGTCGATAGGCGATCACTGGCCAACATACACCATGCTGTTGATTACTTAGGTCGATAGGCGATCACAGGCCATCATACAACATGCTGTTGATTACTAAGGTCGATAGGCGATCACAGGCCATCATACAACATGCTGTTGATTACTTAGGTCGATAGGCGTTCACCGGCCAACATACACCATGCTGTTGATTACTAAGGTCGATAGGCGATCACTGGCCAACATACACCATGCTGTCGATTACTTAGGTCGATAGGCGATCACAGGCCAACATACACCATGCTGTTGATTACTTAGGTCGATAGACGATCACAGGCCATCATACAACATGCTGTTGATTACTTAGGTCGATAGGCGATCACAGGCCATANTCAAATATCAAGTTGCTATCTTCAATATTGCAAAAGTTAGTGCCAATGTTAAAGTTTTCGGACGGACGGACAGACGGACCGACAGTTCAACAGCTATATGCCCCCCTACCGGGGGCATCAAAAGTGATATGGAGAAGTTGCACCTTTACCTTAATCAAAGCATTACACCGATGCCGACATTTGGGCAAGTAGTATAGCTCATACGATAATGTGAATGTGAATGATCGGACTAAAAATGGCATACATGTATTTAGTTAATAAGTGATTTAAGTAAATAAGCAATCAAGAACTAGTATTTAACTAATGGCAGTACCAAGTTAAACAACTTGCAGAAAATATACAAATCCTTACAATATTTAACAGTACCAACACTATGACATTCATTTTGAAGACATGACACGATGTCCATCATATCTTCAAATCAAATTATCAATAAAAAAAAATTGTTAAAAAGTTGACAAATAATAAATGAACTAAAACAATAGCGCAATAATTGATAACTCAATTATTGGTGCATTAGCAAGCCATGCCATTTGAAATATCATAAAACCCTACTGCCTTGTTTGATTACTTACTTTCCGCAAGATATGATGTGTTTTTGCAAACAATTATTCCATGTGATTTTTTTCCACAAATATGGCAGGAAAACCTTGGTGGCTGGTGGAGCCGTTTGTGTTGCTTTAATAATCTCTGTCGACTGAATGTTTTATGACATATTTCACACTCATGTGTTCCATTTTGTCTGTTAATGGTGCAAGATGCAGACTTCAAATGGCGGTCAAGTGTATGTTTATATGCCAATTTTTTTTCACATGTTGGACACTCATGTTGTTTGTTTAAAGTATGACTTGCTGTATGTGCTACCAGAACACGTTTGGAAAAACACCTTTTTCCACATGTTTCACATTCAAAGGTGGATGAGGTAATATTTTCATGATTAATTTCTTCGTGACGTCGAAGCCAATATGGCTTGCTGAACGATTTTCCACAATGAGTACACAGATGTTTCTTTGTATCGTGTGTCTTTAGGTGTTGTTGTAGTCCATCTCTATAAGAGAAATCTTTGTTGCAAAAGTAACATTTAAAATCACATGGTCCATGACTGGTCACATGATTTCTGAGTCGTCTTTTACTTTTAAAATTCTTATTCCAAACACTGCAAGTTAAGCCGTCTGAGACCTCCATCATCTGAAAAGATGTTCATATCATTATAAGGTCAACATACCAAGAAAGAAAACTGTCAAGAATACATATTTACATCGTTCAATTTATTGTATAAAGCACATTATTTTATTCTCCCTTATTGGTTTTTAAAACAGCTTTTTTTAGCAAAATAGTTTTGTCACTTTAGTTTTCTATTATTCTTAAGATTCTCCAGGGGCTTTAGATTTTTAATTTGGGATGCTCAACATGATCAAGCATATCAATCAGCATTGTTTTAATATCAAGTTTGTATATACATCAATTAAAATAAATTTTCAATGCATTTTATGATATTTTATATTAGATAATGCCCTATATGTATTTTGGACATTTTTTTGTGCGTAAAATTTGAGTTTGGGATGCACACACATCACTTTGAAATTTAGTATGCTGGACTACCCGTTGCTCACCTGGAAGAATCGTAAAATAAAACCAAATTTAGAAGAATTGTTTTTTTAAATACAATAAAAAAAATGGAGAGCCATGCAGGGGAAGGCTTACTCAAAATTCATTCACCCTGTATTTTAATTGCCTGGTTCTGTCATTTTGGTACTTAACCCTTTATTTCTCATAATAAGCAACCATGATTTTGACCTGAATACATGATTGATTGAGATTTGATGTTGGTATAAATTGTGTGTGCTCTGTAGCCTATTATTTATTCCCTTATTTTAATCATTAAACCAACTATGTAAACATTCAATTGGTTGATACAATCATACACAAATTCAATTAGTTATAGAAAGAAAAATCAGAAACTGTCTTTTTAATTTCAGCTTAACCACACGATAAGCACATTCTATTCCACAAAATTTAACTATTATTTAACTGTGTCTGTGACGTCATTTAAAAGTCAAAACAGAAGTTCGGGCGTTCATACAAACCGGGATAAGACAATTCATCTACATCTACATCTACATGGTACTGCTATACAATCGTTGAGCGATTATCAGAAGCAGGCGCGTTGTCAGAAAATAGCTGTTAAAGATATGTTAAATGCAATTTACTAGGTACAGATAAAAAGATAAGAGAAGCTACAAGACTAAGATAAAAAGTTAAAAACACAGTAGACTAGAACTGGTGGAAAGGATGCAGCTGCCCAGTAAAGATGTCTAAACTGGGACTAGCTTGTAAGGACACAGGCAGGCCATTCCACAGACGAATACTACGTGGGAAAAATGAATTCGAGTGATACTGTGTCCTTGAGTATGGTACCAGGTAGTTCAGGTTTCTGGTGGGTGTCAGGTGGTGATGGTCAACCCACACAAGATTATTTTGGATTTTGTATAATAGGGTGACATTACTGATGTTACGACGCTGTTCTAGGGTTTGCCATTTGAGATCATTTAGCATTTGGGTAACACTACTGGTATAGTTGTAGTCATTACAAACATACCTGGCAGCTGATCTTTGGACTTGTTCAATTTTGTAGATGAGATATTTTTGCCAAGGATGCCAAACAGTTGAACAGTATTCTAACTGGGGCCTAACATACGTTTTGTAGGCAGTCTCTTTAACCTTTTTATTTGAAGTTTTGATATTTCTTTTAATGAATCTGAGTGAATTACTGGCCTTAGATGTTATGTTGTTAATGTGATTGGTCCAAGACAGGTCTTTACTTATGGTGACACCTAGGTATTTTGCAGCCTCTGTGGCTTTTAGTTCTATACCATGGAGTTTGTAGGGAAAAAGGAAAGGATGTTTTTTGCGGCTGATTCTAAGGATTTCACATTTGTCGGGGTTGAATTCCATTGACCAATCGGATTCCCAGTTTTCAAGATTTAAGAGATCATTTTGGAGGGTTTGTGCATCTTGGGTAGATTTAACTGTTAAATAAACTATAGTATCATCTGCGAAAAGTCTAACCTTGCTCTTAACACTGTCAGGGAGGTCATTTATGTATGAGAGAAACAGGCAAGGTCCGAGGACCGAGCCTTGGGGGACGCCAGATAGGACTGGAAGGTTGTCAGAGTTATGGCCCTCGACGGCAACCTGCTGGGTGCGACCGTATAGGAATGACCTTATCCAACAAATGGTCTCGGGGTGTATCCCTAGTCTATGAAGTTTCATGAGGAGTTTGTGATGGTCGACTTTGTCAAAGGCTTTGCTGAAGTCCAAGACTATAATATCAGTTTGTTGACCTTGTTCTAGGTTGTCATAGACTTCCTGGGAAAAACTAATGAGCTGGGTTTCACAGCTATGTTTTGACCTGAACCCGTGTTGAAATTGACTTAAAATATTATGTTCGTCATAAAAAGACATGATATTGGAGACAAGTATATGCTCCATAAGCTTAGAGGCAATACAGGTTAGTGAGATGGGTCTATAGTTACTGGGTTGCATTTAGGGCCTTTCTTGAACACTGGAGCAATGACTGCGTGCTTCCAGTCATTGGGGACAATACCTGATTTCAAAGAAATTTGGAAGATATGGGCCAGGACAGGGGCTATTTCATGGTGAAGTTCCTTTAATGGAGAGATAAAAAATTATCAAAATTTGCTACACATGTTGTATAAATGCCAATAATTTGAAAATATCCACTTTAAAATAGTATACTTGTATTTATTATTCTATTAGAATATTTATTTAATGATTGAAATCAAAATTATTACACAAATTTAGTGTTTTCCTATAAAAATGATGACTGAACAGATTGATAGGAAAGATATTAACAAATCAGAGTTGCTAGGGTTCCTTCCTAGAATTTGCCTGTTACTAAGGAAATACCTGATATGTAAATTAGTTTGCCTTTATTTTGTTGTAAAGACATTCAAAATTTAATTAAATGTCTCACTTATGTTGAAAATGTTTTCATTCCATATAAAAAGTCAATTTAACTCTTAAGTGACCGAATATACAGGAATAGAGGCTACATGTTTGTATAGGTCCCTGGTAAATATGGGTTGTAATATCATGTGTATTGGCACCCTGCTGTAGTGGTCCCTGTGTGATTACCTTTATCACATAACAAGCAATAAACGGCTGCAAAGAAAAAACTTCAATAGTGTTTGATGGTTCAGGAGAGGCAATATGGCGGATAATGATATGCGATTTGGTGATGGATCAATACATGGAGTGATATACACAGAAACGGTCTAAATTGGATGTCGGAGACTTTGTGCCACCTCTTGCCATGGCATTATTTACACACTTTTCTCTCAGCTGACATATCAATTATTTACTGCGGTGTTTTATCTGCATATGTGTATTAATCACCGCTGATAAGGGTCTCTGCACAGCGGAGTGGTTAGCACAGTGGTAAGTTGACACTTATAAAATACACTAAACTATCAGGGGAACTGTACTCCTGTGTATAGGCACCCTGGATTTGGCAAAGTGCAGCGGACCCGAATCAATACACTGCGGAAGAGAAACATTTCAATTAGCTATTGCGCTGTCAGTTTATACAAATTGTGATAGATAATGGTACGACTTTATATTATGGACCAATACTACGAATGTAATAGCCCATGGAGAGACCAGGCATTTCTTAAACAGGTCTTTAAACTAGACCATTAAGACGAAAATGACAAAACCGTACATGAAGCATTTGCCATGGCATGACTAATATTTTATAACTTGAGAGCAGCATGTTCAGTTTATATCCCCGAAACAATTAAATAGATTGTATACAAAGGGTTAATAAAATACTGTAAAAGCCTGCATACACTTGAGCAGTCAGTAAAGTATTGCGAATACTCGTAACCGAATTAATAATTCCTCTGTTAAAACATACAGCAACATCGCACACATTCAAATGTGTTACCTTATTTATTTTACTCAATAAAATGTTTTCGAGAATGCAGGCCTTGTTTTCCATCGCTTTGACTTACTTAGGGAATATACGTGTCAATAGACGGTTGATATCTCAACCAATAAAAAAGCGTTTTACAAAATGAAAGTTAATCAGTCGTTTCCGGTTTGAAACACAACAGAATAAAAATGTTGATCAAAGTAAAAGTAAGCTTTTGTTTATTACGTCCGTATCGTTTAACATGGTATTCACTATTTTAACTGCAATACGTTTTATTAATTTATGTTTTAATTTATTCTGTTTTATATTTTCAGACATTGACAGGGAAGGAGGTAAGACATTGACATTGTTTTTGTCACATTGCTCAACATTGTTAAACTTTAAAATAAGAATAAAAATAAACATGACACATTAATAAGGATATCATAATGCACGCATCTAACATTTTATCTATTATGAAATATTGATAATTTCAACAATTCTAAGATAAATTTTCCAAAAAATATTTCATCGTATGATCCCTTATTCCCAACACCTTCTGATATCGATCATTTTATTAGCTCGCCTGTTTTCGAAGAAAACCCAAATAAACCCGAGGTAGTGTCATAGCCAGCTCGTCGTCCGCCGTCCGCGTTTTCCGAAAACTTTAACATTGGCCATAACTTTTGCAATATTGAAGATTTCAATATGCCCGACATAGACTGGTCTTCAGAAGCTATTAAGAACTCCTGCAAATTCAAAACCCTATATGAAGANAGGGGCTTACCAGGTGAAAATATCCCCTATTCCTTCAAGAAAACCCAAAAAACGAAGCCATCTTTGAAGTTTTGCTCCCCTAGCCTCACTTAAACGCGGTAAGCTCCCGTATACGCATGACCCCCTGGATATGTCATGCAATTTCTAAGACAATTCCATTTGCCCAAATGCAGTGAGATTTCAACAAAAGCACAGTACTTCAATTCTCGCACCCAAACGTTTATCGTTCAAAGAAGTCCTCAGTGGAATGCACCAAAACTATTGCAGGCACACATAGGATACATGAAAATACCACACAAGGCATGGTTGCTAAATGAGTATATACTAGTGTTTCTAGAATAATAATTTTTTATCCAGAATGATGGAGATATCTGAAACATGGTATGAATGAAATGAAAACAGAATGAGATTATAATGAGCAATTCAATATACAGAGAGTCATATATCGTATTCCTCTATCCCCTCTTGAGTCATTGGTATAGTCCTTTACCAATGGCGGATTAAGTTGTGAGTTCAACATTAATAGAATCAAAATCACTGATTGCAATTGAACACATGAAAATTAAAGTAGTTTGCTACCTGCAAACCAAGATATACTTGCATACTTAAAATGTAAATGTTAGTTGAATAAACATGAATATGAATATTGCCAAACAAGGAACACTCATGGTGGGTCAAACGGACCCGCACTCTGCGGATTATTATGCACCGTTATCAACTGCATAAACTACTTTAACCAAATTGAAGGTCCACGCGATCTTGATGAACGTCGTGGAGGTGTGGGTAATACGGGTAAAGGGGCAGGATTTGGCAGAAGAAGCGACAGAGAAGTATTCGACTGATGCGCGGGTATGGATACGCCTTGTACAGCAGAGGGAATCGTTTGTCGAGCTGTGGGTAGTTACACAGGTGTATATCTGCGCAGGGAAACTCGTCCTGAGCCGTCTACTCGTATTGCATATTTAGTCGAATTGACGAACTTCGATAACCTGTCCTGTTTCGTCCCGTTTGAGTGGGTAACGGCAAGTCTCATTTAGAATCCTAAAAAGTCGCCAATTTTAAGTGGGGGTAAGCGCCGGGAATTTTCTGATAGGCGTTCCTCGACCTTCATATGTCTGTTTCTAAGAGCAGCTTCTCGCAGGTTTAAGGTGTCTTGTCATTTGTCATGAGGTAAGTAGCGGCCTGGGAAAATGTGTATTAAGTATTTAATGGCATGACCGAAACATGCATAGCTGGTGAAAATTTTGTATCACGGTCGCGGGTGTTTCCGGTACTGTAGAATATAGCGTTGAAAAGCGTCAATGTTGAACTCGCCATTTCGTCCAGTATTTTCAGTGAGCATCCGTTTTCCCGTTTTGACACCAACCTCCGCTCTACAATCACTGTGAGTGTATGCCACATATGACAGTCTATTGTGTACCCAAGTTTTTAAGAAATCCAGAGTTTACATAGAGGTTCATTCCGGGCCGCCATCTGACACCAGTTCATCTGGTATTCCGTAAGTGACAGACGTTTTTCTCAAACTGCCAATGAGACCTGTTGATCCATTTGTAGATTTTTCTATGATCGGCCAGTTTGAAGATCTGTCGATTATCACACGATAGTTCACATCCTTATGATGAAAGAAGTCAGAACAATGAAACGTGTATTCAGCGTAAACCAATAGTGGCGGGGAGAATTCGGTTGAGATGGTGCCATTCTATTGCATTGTGTACATTTTTTCCTCATATCAATTATGTCGTAAATGATTCCTGACCAGAATACTGGTTGCTTCGCTCTGGATGTCATCGATGTGACTTTCAAAGGATCGGTCTCCTTATAGTTTTCAAAGGAGGTTATGATACACAGCAATAATAAGGTTATTGCATCCGAGCACAAAATAGCGAGCTTTGCAAGAGCATCAGCCACAGCCAATGCTTCTCCCTCAACCGTGCATATTGCGATTCAGTGGCACAAGTAAATCTCCCCCCCCACACTTAAGAGGTTTTCAAGCCAGAAGCACGGCAAAATGGTTCAGTCTTAGCACATTCACAATGTTTCTGAAAAAGCCAGATGATGATCACTGCCTTCGATTCTTGGAACATATCCTCAAAGTGTGAGTCCCATGTAAATGGCGTAGATGGTTTTAACAGTTGACGGAATGGGAGCATCCGGTCTGTCATATTAAACGCGTAGGAAACTTGGTTGATAAGATTGAACCATGAGCGTACATCAGTGATGTCTTGGGTATAGGGAAGTCGAGAATGGCTTGGGTAAATCTCAAGCATGGGCGAACACGGTCCAAAGTGATTTCAAAACCAGCAAATTCCACACTATCCTGAGCAAAGACAAACTTATCCGGATTAAGCTTATACCGTTCTGTCCACAAATTTCAAGCCAGCTACATGCCTGAAAGAGAATTTCTTGAATACTGTCAGACCAGAGTAAGGTGTCATCAAACATTTTATCTTCTTAGGGATGTCGCTGATAATCTCATCGAATCTTCGTGTGTAGCCATCTTCGGAGGCTTTATAACCCTGTTGAGCAGTGAAATATCGGTACATTCCCCACGGTGTAATGGATGTGGTGAGATTTTTGTCTTCCGGGCGAAGGGGTACACTGTGGTACCCATTCCAGACATCAAACACAGTTTTTTTTGTACCATGTGGGACTGATCGTGCTTGATTGAAAAAGCCTGTGACGGTGGGTTTCTCGGACAGCATGAGCATTTAAAGCCTGGAAATCTACCCTGCGTCTGGGTTTGCCATTTTTGTCTTTGCATGACCATCCTATGACACCATGCGTTCCCCGATAGGCACTCGCTCGATTACCCCAAGGCTCACGTTTTAATCCAACCCGGCTTTAACTCCTTCGTGCCAGTGCAGAGGGACAGGAGCAGGGGTCTGGCAAGATACATGTTTAGCTTGAGGGTCCACAATCAGTCGTATGGGTTCTCCTGTCATAAGTGCTAAAGCCTGGTGTTCACATGTGGTATATGTACTTGATTTGTACCTATTTAGAAGGTATTGTCGTATTTCCATTACATGTGGCGGGGAATGGTAAATGCGCTGGTATATGAGATCGGGGTTCGCGCTTAGGACAGCCACAAGTGTTGGAACTGGAGTAAGCATAGTCCTATTCTTTGTTTTCATGTACCGCTGTATCACTATCCACTTCTAAGTTTTTAGACAAACTGGCGTTGTGTATTGTCTCATCGATCATTGGGAACGACTCTGTTATTATGCCAAGTGCGGTACATGCTTCTCTGCTCAGAAATATCTTGTCAGAATTGTCAGTTATGTACACAATTTGGCGAGTCTGGAGAACGTTGCCCTTCATGGATTTTACCTGAGAAATGTCAGATTTCTATACAAGAAATCTCCATCATAAATGAGTATAAACTACTGTTTCTAGAATATATCTCTTTCATCCAGAACGATAGATATTTGAAACATGGTATGAATGAAATGCAAACAGAATGGGATTATAATGAGCAATACAATATACAGTTAGTCATATAGTCATATTCCTCTAGTTGCAAGTGCTAAGTCTCTATTAAACCATGAAAGAAAAGTAACTCTTTAGAAACAAACACTACTCTAGAACATGGCCACGCAGGGAGGATACACAATTATTAAATGGAATGTAATCTTTGACGCGTGATGGGTAGATGTAATCGTAACTAATCGGTCTATTTCAGAAAGCCGAGTTAGACCCCTTAGACCGGATGTCGAAATCCATACAGACAATCACAGCATTCTCTCAAACCTGATGTCAACCTAGACTTATTTTGTGCAAGATGTAAACACCTATCAACAAAGTAACCCGTCTTTTTACAGTTAAAAACTGTATAAAACTGTATTATTAGGTGACAGTCACTTCATTGCAGTGTACAATGAAATTACAGTCAAATTTGCAATTAACAGTATCGATAACCTATACAAATACATGCATGAATGGACATCTGGTTGCTCTTATAATAATAAAGACCATACTCCAGCTTAGACCAAAGATGTTTAATCTCAAAGAACACTTTGTATGTGAAGAAATGTTTCTTTGTGATTTCATATTTGTAATCTGACACTTCATACTGTGTCCCAAGACAGATATTAAGCAGTAAAGGTAACAGGCCTTATACTTAAAGTACATACAAAATGTAGCTTAAGAAATTTAATGATTTAGGCTAAGCCTCGATGTGTATGAAGTCTATAATCAACAACTTGTTAAATGCTTATCGGCAGTATGCAATACAATATGGCGGACATAAGGCTTATTACACATAACATCTTGAACATATTTTTAATTTACCATGCAAAAGTTAAAATGTGTAGTATTCCTGAGCTTTTACCAACATAAATATCAAGTGTACGGTAGCCTTGAAGTACCTTACGATAACCACCCAAGGTTTGAAATATATTTACTACTTTTTAAGAATATAACAATGTCCGATATTATTTTCATTAATATAAATATGTTTATACTCAACGACATCATAGTGATCACAAGGGAAAAATTGGGAACGCACGATTATCACACAATAATATTTTGTTTTATTTAACGAACAGCCACTTCTTTCGCGAACCGTTTTTGGTAATTATATAGCATTTCTATGCCACCATACTACTATGTTGAAAACAATTAAATGCGAATGCAAAAAAAATAAAATGATTCTGTCACTGTCCACCTTTAATTTGATCTTATTATTGTGTTTTAATAATGTCAAAGAGGAGTGGTAAACACATAACTGTTGTTGTTCAAACAAGCACAAATAGTATAGTTTTAACTTAATGTATTACAAATACGATTTATAATTTATTAAATAGTGAAGAGTCGGATAACCATTATTACTTACACTCCAAATTTTCGGAAACTCCCGTTTTAAGCCAAATGATTATTTTTCGTGACTAAAAATTTCGTAATTTTTACCACAGTTTATTTCACGATGATATTTTACCAGAATTCTGCCCTGTTGCGCTTATCTTTTTACAACCACATTAAGGTCATAAAACCTGGAAGACAAATGCCTTAAGGCAATGGAGCATAACATTTGTGTTATTGAGTAGATGTATATGTATACCGGTTAAAAACAATGGTTTCAACAAATAGCTTAAAGTTAAACATAAATAAAAGTATTGTATACTACACGGTGTGGTATTTTATAAGCACGTGCTATTATTCTGTGAACAATTTGACGCTATGCACATTTCCGTATCCGATTATCAAGTCGACGACCTTACGGTGATTGCTGTGTACATGTTTAAATTAGACGCAGAGGCTCTGCGTTCTTACTGCGTCCCAATTGAGGACGAAATTTACAACACAGGAGCAACGAAGTCCAAACACTTAAGTCCCAGTTGTGTCGTAGAAGACACTTCTAGAACGTATCGTGGACACCATGACGTCGCCGATTATCGATTTGACGACGCAACGACGAGGCTTTATGGTCGCAGTGCAGTCGCAATGCAAACGCAATTGTAGCAAAAGCGTCATATAAAAATGGGAGCAGTGGTCTAATGGAAGAACGCTGGCTTAGAGATCGAGAGATCCCGGGTTCGAATCCCGCCCTGACCACTGATATTTCCTTGAGCAAGAAATTTATCCCACATCTGCTCCTGTATAAATGGGTACCTGTGAGGGAAATAAGCCAATGTGCCGTGGCTTCATACTGCACCAAGACGTTAAGATGTCAACGGACGATCAGGGAAAAATGTAAAGCGCCTTTTAACGCACTTTTAAAGTTTACACGCTTTGTAGTAAGCTTTTTTTCATCTCTGACCACTCTTGTTCAAAAATACATTTAACTATAACACCATGTATACGACCTCTTATACAGATATCTTCTATTATTCATATAAAGTGATTATGTGGTTAAAATTTGTGCATGACAATTTTTTAGATATTTCACGAGACCTATTTGTAAGATTGTATTTAACGTCAGTCACGAAATCCAGTGATCATTTTACCGAGTATTAAATTACCCTTTCGTAAACGTATTTTGTGCACAAACTTAAGCCAATACTGCTTTTTATACTTCAATCGTCTTTCTTATTTTCTTCCTTTTCGTTCTTCAATTACATGTTTGGTTGATAACTTGGCGAATTGATAGTTTAAGACCACTTGCATACTGTGCATATATATAAAGAAAATTTATCGTATTGGGGATATTTTTCTTCCATGTCTGTATATATATAGAGAGAGGATATTTGTTCATGTCAGTGTAAGATCGTTTGTTATTTCATAAGTGAGATCATAGAAAAGATATTTTCTATATTATTTTTCTATGATCACGAGTGAAATAACAAACGATCTTACACTGACTTGCACACATTTTCTGTTTCTTCTATGAACCTGTCTCAAGAAAATAATTAACAGCTGTTTCCCTTTCGCTGAAAAGTAACCCTTTTTTCCGTGGCGTACCCCAAAACATTGAAATGACGTCATGTTGTTGACGAAATGACGTCACTTTGTTGACGAAATGACGTCATTTTGTTGACGAAATGACGTCATTATTCCAACGAAAATTTGTTATTTTCACCGGTGAAAATAACAATTGTTTTTCACTGCTGTTATTTCACTGCACAAATGACGTATTTTATCATTAGGTATAAAAGAAATATATGTATATATATTTTTTTGTTCGTGTATACCTTAAAATACAACGTATTTGATACAAATACAAAAAACGTCTATCTCATGCAAGCCATCCCAGCATTATTTGCTCTGTCCCATAAGCGTCGTTCAGTCATTCCACCTTTCTTATATATCTGATGAAACCAATTCCAACAAAGTCTCTTTCTAAAATAGGTCATGTCAACATACTCTCATGTAAGTCAATCCAACATACACTTCTCGATCTCATGCAAGTCATTTCAACATTCCCTTGTACTCCCTTTGTTACGTAAACATTTTTGGACATCTCGAAGTATCTCATTCTTTCGCCTATGTATTTTTTGCTTCACAGTATCTGATTATTTAGGTATGTTTGCGTATTTCAGTTCAATTTCTCGGCGAGCAACATAAAGGTCTATCAGCTCCAACTCTAACTTTAACTTGCTATACCAAAGGAGTGGTTCTCGGAAACATATTATGGCTGTTCGTAACTTCTGCCGTCGAAGTATTATCCTCTGACCTTCGGAAATCATGTCTTCAATTGTCTTTATCCATGTTCGCTGCTGACGCTCTTCAAGGCGGGAACATGCCAGCAGTCAAAAATCAATCCTACTACCGTGATTTTATGGATACCCTATATGATAACAACCTGACCCAAATTGTCAAAGACCATACCCGAGATAACCATATCCTTGACCTGTTCTTGACCAATAATCCGTCCATTGTAAACAGAGCTATTATTATCCCTGGTATTAGTGACCATGATGCAGTCCTAGTTGATACAAACACATCTGCCCGTAAGAAACCTCAAAAACATAGAAAAATACATCTCTTCAAAAAAGCAAACTGGGAGGACTTTAAGGCCCACATAAATGAACTCAATAAATCTCTTACCAAGTCAAACAGTTATCAGAACAAATCTGTAGAAGAACTTTGGCATTCCATTTCCAGATCCATAGAAGAAGGGGTTAACACTTTTATCCCGTAAAAACAGTCATCCTTCAAAAACAAGCTCCCATGGATACAGGTCACCCTCAAACGTCTTTATAGAAAACGGGATAAATCATACAAAAGATACATACAACACAAAACTGACAAACACAAACAACACTACCTTGCTCTTAAATATCAATGCAGAAAAGAAACAAGACAAGCTTAACAAAACTACCTTGCAGACATCCTCAACATCAACAGTACACCAGATCATGAATACAGCAATAACAGACCAAACACCAAAAAACTATACTCACTACTCAAACATGCAAAGCAAGACTCAAATGGCATCGACTCACTCAAGAAAAACAATAAACTGCACACATCTGACCAAGACAAAGCCACAGCATTAAATGAACAATTTCAGTCTGTATTTACTTCCAAATCTCCTATCTCGCTCTAATCCCTGGCCGAAATGAAGGTACAGGACAATGCAGATACAGGAAGAGAGACTCCAAATGAAACGTTTAGTCCTCATGAACCCATGCCTGACATTGAACTCTCCACAAATGGTATTGAAAAACTCTTGAAAAATCTCAATCCTCATAAAGCTGCAGGGCCTGATCAAATAAGACATATAGATCTTAAAAATCTCAGTAAAGAACTTGCCCCAATCCTCTTAGAGTTATTCAAAAAACACTGCAGCATGGCTCCCTCCCTGAATTATGGAAAATGGCCAATGTGGCCTCAGTCTACAAAAAAGGCTCCAGGTCAGACCCAGCCAACTACCGCCCTATCTCTCTTACCTGTATCCTGTGTAAAACCCTGGAACACATAGTCTCATCTAGCATCACTAAGCATTTCACAAAATCTAACCTATTCTATGAACTGCAGCACTGGTTTCGAGAAAAGAGGTCTTGTCAATCTCAACTCCTAATGCTCATTGATGATATTCTTCAGGCTGTAAACCTAAGAAGCCAAGTTGACCTCATATTGCTTGACTTCTCAAAGGCGTTCGACATGGTTAATCATGAAAAACTACTCTATAAGCTGCACTACTATGGAATCAGAGGCCATACTCTTAAGTGGATTAAAAGTTTCCTCGACAATAGGTCACAATCTGTAGTTGTCAATGGCTACACCTCTAGTACCATCCCTGTCTCCTCCGGTGTACCCCAGGGCTCGGTCCTCGGACCTCTCCTATTCCTCGTCTATATAAATGACCTTCCTAAATATGTCCGTCACTCTAAAGTAAGACTCTTTGCTGACGATACTGCCATCTATCTCTCCCTCACTGTTGCTTCTCACGCTAGCCTACTCCAACAAGATCTACAAAAACTCGAACAATGGGAATCAAAGTGGGACATGCAATTTAATCCATCTAAATGTCAAGTCATCCAAATCACAAAACGCAAAACAGTCATACCAACCCAATATCTCTTACATAACACCCTTCTAGAATCTGTCCCTTCTGCTAAATACCTCGGTGTCACACTACCTAGGTTTTTTCAGACGCAATCTCAAAGTACACTCACCAGAACTCAAATCCTCCGCATACAAGACACTACTCAGACACCAGCTGGAGTACAGCTCCTCCGTGTGGTCCCCGCATACCGCGACTCGCATTGAGCAGCTTGAGTCAGTCCAGCGCAGGGCTGCCCGTTGGGCCAAACAGGACTACAGTGGGCTGTCCAGTGTAACAGACATGCTTACTTCCCTAAACTGGCGACCCATTGACCTCCGCCGTATTGACCAGCGCCTGGTTATGTTTAACAACATCTTGCATAACTAGGTAGCCATTCCTTTACCTGACTACCTCAAACCAATCACTAGACCAACAAGAACCTCTCATACAAAAGCATTCCAGAACATCCAAACCACAACCGACTATCACAAGTTTTCCTTCTTCCCCAGAACAATCATCCACTGGAATGCTCTACCTCCTGACATTGTCACCCTCCCTGGACCTGAGTTCAGCCTGGCTGTTAGCCGGGTTGAACATACCTCCCCATAAGGATACCTGATCTGTTTTTAACCTATTTTTAATAATAACACACTATTATTCTCGTTTTTATATCTTTTTTTTTCAGTCTTAATAATGTTCTTGTCGGTTGACGCGCGACAGGTCTAGGTCCCCAGAAGGGGTTCGACCTTACTGGAAGATAGATAGATATATAGACCATCTGCACGACGTTCTGTGGTGGCCATTGGCAATACTTCTTTGCCCATTGGTGCAGGAGGCTTGGAATGTGGCAGCGAAGAGCATGGGCATTATCGTACTCAAGAGGCCCATCCTTTGAAGGGCACGCCGGACCAGAACGCGATTTAAGACTTCCAATGATACCATCCTGCTTCGTGTGCTCATAATAAAGGTCGCTACTCAATAAATGGTGCCAATGCTCATCAGGCGTAAGTGAATTAAGCATTGCTTCCGGACAATCCAAGCAAACTATTTCTTTGTTTAGTCTACATTCGCAGTCAATATGCCTGTGTAGAATGCGCCGTAATAACTCTTTATATGGTTTTTGAAGGAAATTCGTTCGCAGCATCCGTACCGGACTCGACACAAATGACACTCGCCGGTACATACATTACATCAAAGTCGCTCTAATGTCTGCAAGCAACACCTTCAATTTAGCTTCCTGTGACGAAAATGTCCCTTTTATCAGTGCACTGATGAATGGATGTCAGACTGTACGCTTCTACGCGGGCCTCTCTCTGTTATTTGCCGTATCGAATGATGTCCATAAGCATGCATATTTCGCTTGACTCTTCTTTGTATGGTAACGATATCTGAAAAGTTACCAAACAATTCAAGATGCTATTAACGCATGATTGATGGAAGATCTAACTATCATAATCAAGCAGACTGCAAATTGTGAAGTCAAGGGGCAGCTCCATCCATACTACTACTACTACTACTACTAATACAACAACAACAACTAATACTACTAATACTTCTACTACCACCACCACTACCAATACCACTACCACTTCCACTACCACTACCACTACCACTTCCACTACCACTACCACTACCACTACTACTACTACTACTACTACTACTACTACTACTACTACTACTACTACTACTACTACTACTACTACTACTACTACTACTACTACTACTACTACTACTACTACTAC